>JAABOM020000092.1:12229729-12242535 GCA_011800125.2 Solanum clarkiae
TAATTATCCGCAAAATTAGGTGGCGACTCTATTTTCCTTCGAATTTCGAGAATTGGCTTTCTCTTAATAAATTGAGTTTTAAACTGATTTTTGATTTTTCTTTTCAAAAAGCCATTTTTGGGCATAACAGGTGCAAGCAAGAGTGGATAAGGAGCTAACTACCGATTATGCATATGATTCTTGGGAACATTTAGTAGACTACATAACTATACTTACAGTGTTTTATATATAGGAGAAACATAATTGTCATCTATTACTTATGTCAAATTTATAATCCGGACTCACATATGAAGCATTAACTTTCTTTGAATTATTATTTTATTTCATAACATTTCCTTCTCAATTCTTCTTATGATCACTTCAATCATTTAGAATTCATTTACATAAATTTTCTTTTTAAAACTCATTAATGTTTATGCCATAATTAATAATTTTATATATAATATTTTTGGTGTATATTTAATTTTGTTAGGAGATGGCATGATCCATTGTATGATGTATTTGGCAAATCAAGTTTGATGAATATGTTATAATTGCTAAAATATTATTATATTTTTGTTTGTCTAATGTAACTTTTCTTATTTTCTTTGACAAGTAACACTATATTATGGATGCTTAAATACTCTAAAATTATTGATTTTCTTCGTATTCTTCTTTTCCAGATCTATGTCAAGGCATTTAAGATTTTAAGAAATGAATTATGGAATAGATTAGAGGCACATAAAATCCCATGGAAGAGAAGAAACACATTTTTCCCAATACGACAAAAGTATTAGAGACGTGAAGATTTAAACCGCCAGCTCAAATTTAATTTTAGTTATGATAATAGAAGTCGGCAATAAGTGAGCGTGATGCAAAATTGTTCGTTAAAACCCCAATATGGATGATCGAAAATAACAATTTATGTTCTTCGAGCTTAACCTATTAAGATCCTTAATTCTCTGTGATCTTTCCTCAATCTCTTTATCTTCATTATTCGTTCTATAACTTTACATTATTTGTATTTTGTTAATTAGGGAGCAATAACTATTTTGTTGAATATGTTAATAATTAAATGAGTAGTGTTTTGGTAGTTTCTCTTATAAAATAATCTATAAAAAATTGCACGGTTTACACGTGCAATGCACGTGCCCAAAACTAGTATTTTCTTTAAGTAAAAGCTCTCAACTCCTCAGTTTAAATACGTTATATTTAAGCCTGCAAGAATTAATTCTCAAAATCCAATATACGATTCGATTATATTTTAGCTTTCAATTCGTAAAATCTTTTTATTTTCTGATATATTTCATTGTCAAGATAAACCAAACGCATCCCTTAAACTGCTTAATAAATTCAATTTTGTATTATATTCCGATAAATAACATCATAGCACCTTATCTACTTGAGGTGTACATTGGATAAAGGTAATCTTTAATTTTTTTTTAAAAAAAGAGGGTAACCTTGTTGACTTTTAAATATCCAACTAACAATTTCTTAGGATATTTCATTATCATTTTATCATCCAGACCACCATCAACTGCCTCTCCATTAATTAATACCACTACTTTTTCTTTTCACGCAAAAGTCATAGGTGCGTACATTACACTACTAAACCCGTTATAAAAAAAAAAAAAAAAAAAAAAACCCAACAAAGGTTATAGTTATCTGAATAATTCCTACTACCAAAAGATTTATTTTTATCAATACCCAAGATACTTTTGATAACTGGAGGAACACTTTTTCCTTTTCGTTTGGGACAGAATTTAAGGAACATGTCTTTTTTTTTTCTTTTAAAAAATCTGATACTCAAAGTTCATTGACAGAGTGATTCAAATTTGCACTATATTAAAAACACTTTATATAGAAAAGTTAGATTCGTGTTGGAATCTCAATCTCAGAGTCTTGAATAAAGTAATAAATTTTCAAACATTTCACAATCACAAATGCGTCAATTATGTATATAGTCCGGAAAGACTGCAAGCAGTTTTCTATTGTTAGGACAGTTAGGTCAACGCTATAGACAAAAATGTTTGGAAATTAAACTAATTGCAACTTGCCTAAGAAAATAAAGAGAGCAACTTACATACAGCCATTGTTTTACTTTCTAACTCATTAATTAATACACCATTCATTTCAATTTATTTATTTTTCCCTTTTAGTTCGCTTTAAAAAAAATATAATTTTAAATTTTCACATGATATGTTTATATTAATAAGATCAAAAAAACAATTAAAATGTACTTTTTATTTTTTTAAATTTCATATCAACTTAAAATAAGATAAATAATTTAAAATAAATACCTTGACCAAGAGAGTGGGAGTGATCTGTCAACAAGTTGTGAAATATCCCCAATTAGGCTGCGAAGTACAAGTGGATGAAGCAAAAATATGCATAAGTAGCAATACATTAGTTTCTAATTTTTTGAAAAGCACACTGAGAAGGAGAAGGAAGTATGGCTGGTGGAGGATTTGGTGACGACAAGGGAGGCGAAAGAGCTCATCTGTATGAGCATAAGATTACAGGGTATTTTATTTTTGCTTGTGTGGTTGCAGCAATGGGAGGATCTCTTTTTGGATACGATCTTGGTGTTTCTGGTGAGTATTAATCAAACACTCCTTTTTTTCCTAATTTCAGCATATGTTTTTGAAAGTGTTTCTCATGTCATTGTGCCATTTATCATCATCTTTAAGGAGTATAGTGCATAAGAATACAACACCTAAATTTGTTATTGACCAACGTTAAGTATGGCAACACAACTCATATGTAAAGAAAGCCATGAGTTTTCAGATTGGGTAAAAGGCAGGTTGAAACTCAGCATAAATGTAATAAGATTTCAAATCTATGGGTGTTACCTCTTGTAGTATTTTAAAGAATGTCCATTGAGTAATCTTAGCAGAAAATTAAGTTATATATGTATGTAATATAATATATAAATGGTTTAATATAAATAGTGGGAGAGCAAATTTTTACCTGTATATATGTGTGCATATAATGACTGAGTCTAGTAGCTTGATAAAAGAAAATAGACTCGTGATTTTTGTTGACAGTAGTAAATTCTAGTCACCGGATCATCCTCTGTACAAATGCTTGCAGATACAAGTCTGATGCAGTAGATTGATTGAGGTAGAGGTACCCTCCATCGTCTGTGTCTGTTTTATTTTAGGAATCAATAATCATAAAAATTGTCAAATACGCATCAAAAACAGTTTAATTCGTAGTACTAGAATAGAAGGAACAAAAGATTACCGGGCCAAAATCCACTAACAGTACCAAAAGAAAGTTCGGATTCTAATTTTGGACATTTTGTAAGGATGGAACTCAGTTTCTGGTTTTTCATGGATATTTTAAGGATGGTACTCAATTTCTGGTTTTTCAGGCGGGGTGACTTCCATGGATGACTTCTTGAAAGAATTCTTCCCCAAAGTTTACAGACGGAAGCATGCACATCTCAAAGAAACTGATTACTGTAAATATGACAACCAGATACTCACACTTTTTACTTCCTCTTTGTACTTTGCTGCACTTGTTTCCACATTTGGTGCTTCACATCTTACCCGGAACAAAGGCCGTCGAGCCAGTATACTTTGTGGAGCAGTCAGTTTTTTTCTTGGTGCAATACTTAATGCTTTTGCAAAGAACATCGCAATGCTGATTGTTGGTCGATGTCTTCTTGGAGTTGGCATTGGATTTGGCAACCAGGCAAGTGAATTCTGATTTTTAGTACAAGACTAGAAGGACACTAAAACTTGTTGATGTATTAACATCTGTTTGTTCTCCAGGCAGTCCCTCTGTATCTCTCAGAAATGGCACCTGCAAAAGTCCGAGGAGCAGTTAACCAACTGTTTCAACTCACAACTTGCTTGGGGATATTGATAGCCAATTTTATCAATTATGCAACTGATAAAATCCATCCATGGGGATGGAGATTATCGCTTGGCTTAGCCACAGTTCCTGCTACAATAATGTTTATTGGTGGCCTTTTTCTGCCTGAGACCCCAAACAGTCTCGTAGAACAGGGTAAATTACAGGAAGCAAGACAAGTCTTAGAGAAAGTTAGAGGTACCACAAAAGTTGATGCAGAGTTTTCTGATCTTAAAGATGCAAGTGATGCTGCAAGAGCCGTAAAAGATCCATTCAGGAATCTCCTCAAGAGGAAGAACCGTCCCCAATTGGTAATAGCAGCTTTGGGGATCCCAGCATTTCAACAGCTTACTGGCATGAACTCCATTCTTTTCTACGCCCCTGTCATATTTCAGAGCTTAGGATTTGGCTCAGGAGCATCATTGTATTCATCGGCAATAACCAGTGGTGCACTTGTTGTAGCTACATTCATTTCAATGGCTTTTGTTGACAAGTTTGGAAGAAGAGCTTTTTTTCTGGAAGCTGGAGTTGAAATGATATGTGTCTTGGTAATTTCTACTTTCAAATTCTTCCTAACAAGGCTTTCGGTATAGCATACTTGACTGAAAGTTTGTTTCGCAGGTAGCAGTTGCAGTTACTCTAGCTTTGATGTTTGGAGAAGGCGAAGAGCTCCCAAAAGGAATTGGCATCTTCCTTGTAGTCATAATATGCATATTTGTCCTCGCATATGGAAGGTCTTGGGGTCCCTTAGGTTGGCTGGTACCAAGTGAACTATTCCCCCTGGAAACAAGATCTGCAGGACAGAGCATGGTGGTCTGTGTCAATATGATCTTCACAGCCCTCATTGCACAATGCTTCCTTGTGTCTCTCTGTCACCTCAAATATGGAATTTTTCTGCTGTTCGCAGGCTTGATATTCATCATGAGCTGCTTCATCTTCTTCCTCTTGCCCGAGACAAAGCAGGTTCCCATAGAGGAAATATATCTGCTTTGGCAAAATCATTGGTTCTGGAAAAGATACTGCATCCCAGAGGAGAATAAACATGAATTGGACGGGAAGTCTCTACCACCGATCTAAGAGAAAACTTAGATTCCAGAGAATGGAGATAGGCTATTGTTCCATGAACGAATGAAGTGCACATTCTTCAAAGATTGACCACATCTATGACTAGTGTAAACGCACTATGGATTCCTTCAGCAATGATGACTATGAACATGTCTTCATGTTTTTCTATGCACTCTCCAAATTTCATTTATTAGCATGTTTAAGACTTACCAAAATTATTATATCACCATATAATTAAGCTTATACAGGGGTTTACAAGCTATCAAATGGAAGAAATGTTTAAAGAGAAAAGTAAAGAAGTGCCTTGACGTATACATAACAGAAAAAAAACCATGACATATTGACATTATAGAAAAGAATAATCGACTTGATCATTGAAGTATTGTTATTTATTCATAAAGCTACGCTAGTAATTTGGCAAGCTCGTCTACACCTAAGCTTCCTTTTGGTACTACATTCAGAGAACATTCTCTAATACCCTTTAACTTCTCCTTTCTCGTACTCATTGTCGAATTTACCTTTCTACCTGAAACAACAGTTTCTTTTCTCGAAGAAGCTGGAGTTTCTTTGGTACATCCTACCTCCAAATCACCAGTTTCTTCTTCCCCATGTCTTTGAACAGACACTTTCTTAGCCCGATGCTGAAAACCTGGTCCTGGTGGAGCAGATTTAGAGAGCACAACTGCCCTTTGATAGACAATGTCAGCATCAATAGTAGAATCATCTAATAGAACTGCACTCCCACTTTCAATAGCATGCTTCCGTAGTAGTAAAATTCCCTCCATCCATGGCGTGATTGAGCTTGCCAGCTGACAGTTTTGATTTGTATCTGCCGATAGAGAATGCACCTTGTAACCAGTCAAGGGAAGCAACGATGACGAATCAGACTTGTTTTCTACATCATCTGAAGCACTTCCCAACTCATTTTCTGGATCCACCACTGAAACATCCAACCTTGTTTTGCATTCACAGCAGTCGCTCAGAAGTCTAGAATTATCACCTGTATCTCCTGCATATACCAGAGGGATTTCGCTTTCACTTATCCCCGATGTTGTAACAGAACAAACATCGAAAGGAACCTTATTGGAAGATTCTAGATGGTGATCTTCCGAACTATATTCCTTTGTTCCGTCGCTTCTGACATACTCCGCACCTTCCTCACCCAGAGGAGAAGTGTTAGGACTGAGATTCCAAGAATTCAGTTCTGTTTTTGGTAAGCTTGGACTTCCAGAAGTAGATGCAACCACTTGGCCTTCAAAGGATCGGTTAGCGTTAGCAGCATTATCAGGTTCCGGCCCCTTCTTTCTCTCAGGATTGTCTGTGTCTTCAGGTAGAGGGGATACCCAATCCCGTCCTCTCCACATGAGTATGTGCTCTTGTTCAAAAGAGATTAACACACATGGGACAAGATCCTACAGTTTAGAAAAAGCAACATACATTAATGAGATCATAATTTCTTGCACTTCTTTTTTCTTTCCCAAAAAATAATTTTGTGCATGCATACTAATAGTATTTACTACTAGTACTAGAAATCACTTTACCTTAAGCTTGGCACCTATTTTCCTATAGTCGCTTGGGTTCAATCCTTGACAATTTATAGACACCAATTCACAAGCTTCAAATGCTTCTCTGACATTCTTTGCAAGGTCACAGTACACCCCATTTTTCGCTGCAAAACATTCAAGACTCACTATCAGAGAGATTTCTTGTTGAGTTAACCATGAGTATATTGAAATAAAAGGAAAACAGACCAAGCTTGCAGATAGGTATGAGATTGCGTCCTTTTCTGCGCATTTCAGTTGCTTCCTCTAAAGTCAGACCCTCTGGGACTCGTTGAACCAACCTTGGATAGACAGGAGTTACAGGCCGCCATAACATAAGAGGAAAGCGTGGCCGAGTCTTGTAGTTGTAGTTTCGACCACGGAAAAGGTATATCAACCCACCTTTATGATAGATAATTTTCCCACCTGTCTTCTCCTGGATATGTAGGATACCAAAATTGAAACCATGTCAAATAACTGGGCGAGGAGTCTGTAAGAAAAAGAATAGCTTGTACTAGAGAAAAACAAGATAAATGACCAACTTTACTACTGCCAGAAGTTCTATTTAGCTTTCAATGAGAAAAATAATTAGAACAGTCCCCTTTCCCAAAAAAATAAACAAGAATGGTTAGAATGGCAGGTGTATCATTGCTTTGCCTTGTTAATCGTCCTTTTTGTTTCCTGTCTTTTCCTTTCCATTTTTTTCCATATCTAGTTTATTCTACTTATGGGTTTTTGAGACAAGGGTTCCCAGGAAACAGTCTCTCTACCTCTATGAGGTAGTGGTAAGGTCTGCATAATTTCACCCTCCCCAGACCCCACTTGTGGGATTCCACTGGGTATCTTCTTGTTGTTGTAAATGGAAGGTGTACTTTCTAGTTAGGAGAACTTCATCAGCAAGAAGTCCAGATTCTTCACTTTAGGATGAAAAGTCAGTATCTCACTTTAAGGAAGGCTAGTGCTCATTATTAGCATATTGAATGCTATGATGTCATTTTGTACACCAGCAAAAATTGAAAGGAGAACAATGCCCTAAGGAGAAACTTTCTATGGCAAGATAAAGAAGAAAAAACAGGTCATTTGGTAAAATGGAACACTGACACACTTAGCAAGGAGGGAGGCACGGAAACTACTATAGATGTCACCTACGTGGTGGAGAGGCTGAAACTATCACTCATTTGTTTCTTCACTGTAAAGTGACTGTGTAGATCTGGAATATTTTTTCTAGCACTAACAGGGACACATTGGGTCATGCCAAATAGCAGTAAAGATATGTTGTCATGCTAGAACATAGGGAGAAAACCTGTAGCTCAAAAGAATACTTGGGATTTCAGCCCTGCTTGCATATGGTGGACTGTTTGGAAGAAAGGAACTCAAGATGTTTTGAAGATAATGCAAACACAATTCAGAAGATAAAGATGAATTGTCTAATGCTATTTCATTTTTGGTGTAAACATGAATACCCACAGGCCTCTGAAACTATAATAGATGCTCTAGGTTCTCTGTAGGATGATAGAATTTTTGTGTATACCTTAGGTTCTCTCTATATATAATTATGGTCTGCATGGCCTTTGTGCTTTTGATACGAGGGTTCCCAGGAAATAGCCTCTCCACCTCTACGAGGTAGTGGCAAGGTCTGCATACATTCTACCCTCCCCAAACCCCACTTGTGGGATTCCACTGAGTATGTTGTTGTTGTTGTTGTGTATGACCTTTGTGCTTTTAATACAAATTGTTACCTTCTCAAAAAACAATGTGCAGATTCTTCAAAGAAAAAGAAAATAACATATCTGATTTTGTGCCTCAAGCTTCAACAGGCCAATTACCAATGCTTGGAATAAAGTAAGTTACAATGAGATTAGAATTTGCAAAGATCTATATTCACTGGGAGTGAAAATATTCCAAAGAACCAGAACAGTTACAACATCTTGCAAGGGGTAAAATATATAAATACCACCAACCTCTAACTTCTCACACACATTGTTCATGTCCACAGTACACACCCCCTTGCATTTTATCTTGCACACCCTTTTTCGTTTCCAATGAGCATGGATGTTCTCTAACATATTATGTGTTAAGCCATCTCTTCCTGGAAACAGAAAAGGTATTGAGAGTCAAAGCAACCAAAATTCAGAGTCAGCATATTCTTTTTACATGAATTGAGAAGTGTGAACTGATAAAGAGCATTTTTATGAATGTTATAAGGAACATTAATACCTAAATGGAAATCCAACTACCATCACTAACAAACTAAAATTAAGAACCATTTATTTGCAGCATGTGTTTACACAAGAGGGCTATGGACTTCAGTCAGAAGAAGCCTTTTAATCAGAATTGAGTTATTCACATTGAATCTGGGATAAAAATTACAAAGAATGAATCAAATCATGCTGATAGTAATATATACACATCAGAACACATCCCACAACACCCAGCCCCAAAACTGCCTCCTTTCTTCTCCTTCTCCTAAAACAATCAATCCTATAGAAACAAGAAAACAGAAAAAATAAGTAAATGAATTTGGTATCCGTGCGAGTACAACCTGCCAACAGCAATTCGAACTTGCATATACTTGGAACCAATCAAGGGGATTCAAAAAGTAAGAATTGAGACGTGCACCGAGTAATTGCATGTTTCCAAAAAAAGATGTTGAACCACTCAGTTAAAAGAAAACACTAATATTAGTATATGTGCCAATGTATCCATTCTGCTTTATTCGGTATCAGAATGAAATAAATGACAGCTGGGATTGCGGGACAGATCCTTTAATGATATTATATGCGCCAAATGTTCTACGTTGCAAAAACATTTAACTAGCCCTTCAAAAGAGTTCCTACTTTTGTCTACAGAGGATTCACATTCTACAACAAATTCACAAAATCTAAAAATAATGCAATTCACCATGATCAACATATTGATTCACACATAATGATATACCTATATTCAATTGCCGTGTTGTTTTCTTACAACTATTTATAAGCTCCATCTTCTCCTCCTTCGTCAATGTCTCTCCCAATATCTCCTCTCTAGACTTGACGTACTTCGGCCCCGAACCAGCCAAGAATGGTCCGGGAGCCTGAACCGGCTTGACCCCTTTCTTATGGGGGGGAGGCAGCTGGAATGAATCAAATTCTGGAAGCTCCTTCTTGCTCGGCGGCAACGGTTTTCGACCTGTCCACGGCCTCTGCATTGACTCCGGTCCAAATGGCGAGACTAACGGTTCACGCAACTTATTAGGCTTCAACTTCGGTGTTTCAGTATAACTATATTGATACACAAACGGGGCTTCTGGAAATTCATAACAGACCCCATTTTCATCAACTTTGATATCAATAGCTGATTTTCCTGGTGTTTCATCAGAATAACTGTTATTATGCTTTCGGGTTTTATCTGGAATCTTCCGGGGTCTAACTAAAGGCTTAAGTGCCGGGTGTATTTGACGAGGGTTGTTCTGAAAATTTCTGGAATACTTGGATTTTTTCCCAGGGATGGAAGGTGAAGAAGGAGTTGAAGGAGTGCCAACGGATTTGAAGGTTTTCTCAGAGATTGGTGATGGAGGGGCAGGGTTGTAATTATTGGCAATGTTGAGTACAGAATCAAAACGTTTATGGAAGCGGATTTCATCTTCGATTTCCTTCTGAGTTCGTTCATGGCGGATGAATTTTTCGGCGTTGGCGTTGTTCCACCGTGAGAAGCGGACTTCAGTCGCCGGACGGTGGCTGTGTGGTGGAGCTGGTGGTGAGAAAACTGGGAATTGGATTAGGCTTGTTGAACCCATTTCACCACGTTTTGCTACAAGAAGATGAAGGTATTCAGAAATGCTCTCGCCGCTGAAGGAGAATTTGGGAATATAGGAGTATGTTTTTTATCTGAATATTGGGAGTTTGGGTACCGAAAAATAAAATCCGCTACGTTGATTAGAGAGGGACCATAATTCTTATTCAGGCATCACCATATTTCCTTCTTTTAAATTTTTCGGATATTTAACTAGGAGTCGGACTATTTTAAATTTGTAGGTCATAAGATCCCATTCCGAGAAATACACTCTACTCACCCAATCACTGTCGAGAAATACACTCTGCTCAATATATATATAATTTTAAAAGCAGCAATTCACAAATTTAAATATTTAAATTATTATAATATTCTTAATTAACATTATTCAAATTTTAAATTACATAAATATCCTTTGAAACCTAAATATCTATGATAAGTCAAAAAAATTGTTATGCTTACCAACAGTTTCCAAATGAGCAAACCCGTCATTTTGAGGGATGATTCCTTCGAACCTCCATTATTTACAACATGAACTGATATGTTTTTTTACCAGAAACTTCTCTTCCTCTATAATTTATTTACTTGATCAGGAGATATTTATCCTACATATTACAAAATATATAACTTTTTATATAATTGCAATCACAAAATTAACGAAACAATACTTGCTAAAAGATGAATTGGAGAATTCAAATGAAACAAATATAATTCTTATTCCATGCTGCATTGCCGGTTGTTTAATATGAAAATCAGATAAAAATAAACGGAAAAGAATACTCATCCAGCATTTTCAAAATTGTTTATGCTTTTTTCAAATTTCTTTAGAATAAATTATTATTTTTTTATAGAAATGAATAGAGACAGAATGGAGTATAAAAGGGTACTTAAATAAATTCATAATATTTAATACAAATAAATAGAAAATTTGGGAAGAGACTAATATCTAACTTGAGGATTTTATTTTTCAAAAAACTTTATGTTATTATTTTATTTGGATAAGTCATGCAATCATTTTGATAACTAATTGTTTTAATTTTCTATTAGTTAGTAGATCTTTATGTTTATGGTATAGTATTTCATATTGGCTGCAATTATTGATGGGATTAATCAACCAGATTAGTTCTGTCTTTGGTTTAGTCTAGTATTTTATTAATTTGCAATAGTCTTTGACTAAAATGAATGCTGGGGAATTAATTTGTTCTTCTTTCATTTTTTTATTTAAATTGATTGTTGTGCTAATTATGTTCAAGAAAACTCAATCTTTGTATGTTCATGAACAAGAAAAAAAAAATATTTGTGGTTAAAATTGTGATGAGTTAATTTTAATTGGTAGAAGTATAGTTTTGACATTGTAAGTTGATTGTTATTCAACAAAAAGAATTACCCTGTCAGACTTCTTGGTGTATTAGGTAATTTTATATATACGAAAAATGAAGAAGTAAAAGATGAATATTTTTACGGAAGAAAATAAAATTTGATTCCAATTCAGCCCTAAAAGCCTCAAAACATTGTGTCAAGTTCCACTAATAAATAATTTTATGAAGGGTTGAAAATTATTCTATTTCTTTCCAAAGAAAAAATACATAAATAATTAGTAATTGTAAATAAGAAAAATCAATGAGGATAACAACAACAACAACAACAACATACCCAGTGAAATCCCACAAGTGGGATCTGGGGAGGGTAGATTGTACGCAGACCTTACCGCTACCTTATAGAAGTAGAGAGACTGTTTCCTAAAACCCTCAGCTCAAAATCCATAAGCAGAAATAACTAGATATGACAGAAAGAAATGTAAGTAAAGGGAAGGGGACAACAGGTGCGACTAGCAATGAATAGCACATGACATTATGTAAATATGATAAACTAATACCTATCAACCAGGCAATGAAGAGAAAAGCAAAAGTAATAGTAAAGATAGTACAAATCCTACTAATACCAGGAAGAAGAAGAAGAAGAGGAAGAAGACGAAGAAGAAGAGGAAGAAGAGGAAGAAGAAGAACTTAGCCTGCTACTCTAATCTGCGTCCTCCACTCCTTTCTATCTAAGGTCATGTCCTCAGTAAGGTTGAGTTCCGCCAAGTCCTGTCTGATCACCTCCCCCCAATACTTCTTCGGTCTACCTCTACCCCTCCGAGTAGCTTCCACCACCAACCTCTCGCACCTCTGACAGGAGCATCAATACTTCATCTCTGCACATGTCCGAACCCATCGCAGTCTCGCTTCCCTCATCTTTTCACCCACCGAGGCCACCTCCAGTTTCTCTCGAATTGCCTCGTTCCTAACCTTGTCACTCTTGGTGTTACCGCTTATCCATCTCAACATCCTCATCTCTGCGACATGCATCTTCTGAACATGTATATTTTTGGTTGGCCAGTACTCTACCCCATACAACAACGCTGGTCTAACCATCACTCTGTAGAACTGATCTTTAAGTTTAGGTGGTATCTTTTTGTCACACAATACTCCATAGGCCAGTCTCCATTTAGTCCAAGCTGCCCCAATGCTGTCACGACCCAAAAATGGGCGTGATGACACTCGTCTTATCCCACCAAGACAAGTCAGCCTACAACCCAACTATAAC
>JAABOM020000092.1:12277266-12290715 GCA_011800125.2 Solanum clarkiae
AGCCCGAGGGGGTTCATTGCGAACCAAGTATAGGGACGATCCCGATACAGTTTACGGGTGGTAGCCCGAGGGGGTTCATTGCGAACCTAGCATAGGAACGATCCCAATACAGTTTCACCACTGATCAGTTGGTCATATGTTACAGCTATGCGCAGATTTTACAGTACAGATTTTACAGTAAAGGTAAAGTGATATAAAGGACATAAAGTATATGATTCCACAGCATAACCAAGGGTGGTCCCTGATCTTCTACAGATTCATGGTTTCATTAAGTTGTTACTTTATATACAGTATATCCTGCCTTGCATACTCAGTACATTATCTCGTACTGACGTCCCTTACGGGGGACCGACATTTCATGTTGCAGGTACGGGTGCTAGTAGATCTCCCCAGTAGGAGTACAGAACATTCAGCTACTGTCATCAAGCTCCAGGTTGCTTCGGGGCTTTGTCTATGTCTAGAGCTATGTTTATATTGTATAGTTTGTTGAGACGGGGCCTGTCCCGACCCTTATCAGATGTTCTTCTTTATTTAGAGGCTTTTTAGACTATGTACAGTAAAAGTGAAGTCATGTCTCGTACTTTAGACACCATGGCCCCAACGGCTTAGTCATATGCGTTACTTTTGGCTTGTTATCACTGTTTATCTGTTTAAAGGCATGTCAAACATAGAAACCCCCTTATAATATGTATAGAATGTATATAGTTACAGGTTAGTTCTCCCGAGCCTTATCGGCAATGGGTGCCGGTCCGCCCTACGGGACTTTGAGGCGTGACAGTTATTAGCAAAAATGTTATTATTACTATGTGTGTGTCACATTGACACATCCCCATTGGGTAATGCAACCTTCTTAGACTTTAAAGTTTCATAATTCCTTTGGTTTGGAGATCAATATTTGAAGTCATGTGATTGGTAGCTCCTTTGTCAGTGATCCATTCAGGTGGACCAGAGTTTACTACTATAGCACTACAGGTACCTGACATGTTAGCTGAAGCCATAGGTTGATTGTGTTGTTCCAACATCTTGCAAATTTGTTCATGTTACTCAGGAGTGAACCTTGGAAGCATGGAAGTTGGACTAGTTGTTTGTGCATTTGACATTTGTCCTACATGCTGAGATGAACCACCTTTCAGTTAGTTTAGCAGAATAGGAGTTATTTAGTTCCTAGATAACATCCTGGGACTCTAAACTCACCAGACATCACGCTGTGAGCACTTGTCAATCTTCTCTATTTATACCTATCAGTTTCAATCCCTCCTTTTTGATCTCCATGTTTGGGATGTCCTATTGGATATCCAATAAGCTTGTAACAGTCCACCATATAGTGCCCTTTCAGGTTACAGTGATCACAAAAGGCATTGGGGTTATAAGGTGAAGTATAAATCCTCTTGCCCTTCTGATACCCATTTGGATAAGTTTGATAATGGGATTTGGAGTACATAGCCATATCATTAACTTTAGGTACAGCTCCCAACAACCCTGCAATATTCATATTCTGAGCCACATTTTTCTTATTTTCATCGCTGATCGCCATAGAAAAGGCCACATTAAAACAGATGATAAGGGAACCATTGACAGGATTTGGCTTCTTGCTTGAGCATAGGTATCATTAAGATTCACAAGAAACTGATAAAGTTTCTATCTCTGCAAATATAACACAAAATCCTTGGACCTTTCATAATTACATGAAGGAGAAATAATAGACTCGAATTCCTCCCACAAATCCTTCAACCTAGTAAAGTACACTGATACAGACCGAACCCCTTGAGACATAGTGGTTATTTCTTGATGCAAAGTGACTGCCCTAAAACCATCTATTTTGTCAAATTTTCTTTTAGATCCTGCCACACTACTTGAGCAATTGAAGCAAATACTACTCCACCTTATAGACTACTTGAAACAAAATTCATCAACCATGATAAGACTATAGCATTCACCCTTTTCCATTGATTCCATAGTTCAACACGAAAGTTTTCTTTCTTCCAAGAACCATCAACAAATCCAAATTTGTTCCTTTCTAATAAGACTATTCTGATAGATTTGCTCCACACAACATAATTTTCACTCCCTTTTAACCAGAAAGAAATGATAGTTATACCTCATACATCAGCATTTAACAAGTACAACGGATAATTATAATCGAGGGAAGACTGCAAACCTTGGAATAGAGAAGGAACTCCAATCGAAGTAGCATTCCATGGAGGACCAGTAGCAGCAGTAGTTGCATTTGTTGTAGATCCAATTCCATTCACATTGGTCATTGTGATTAACCTCAATGAAAGTAAAATTCACAAGCTTTTCTCAACAAGATTTTTCAATTCCAGAGATCAAGAACAATCAAGACTCTGCAAAATTTCATCAATGAATGAACGATATCCCAAATAACTCTAATATCATGATGAATTATTGATGAAGAGTAATTAATTAGTGATTGAATGAGAGAAAGAAAAGAAAGAAGAAGATGAGAGCAGTAGAGAAGAAAAGTATTTCGTAGAATTATCTTGTGTTCACGTGGAAAGGAGAACAATGTATTTATAGGCAACTAACCACTTTAACCACCTAACAACTTGTAACTAACTTTTGTAACTAACTAGTGGTCTTCTAGACTATTTTATATCCTCAACAGTTTTAGAGAAGATTTGAAAATTAGTATAAATAAATTGACATATCTGACTCTGGAGTAAGAGTCTGGATTGAAGAATCAAGTGAGAAGAGGGAAATTAGGGGAAAAGTAGATTATTTTTCTCAATGAAAAAGAAATAATACAACTTTATGTACAAAATGTAATATTTTTACAAGAAATCAAAAATGTTGTAAACAAACAGAAAAATTGCATGGATGAAACCTCAAGGATAAAGGAACTTTTTGCATAGTCAGTAGAAACGACAAATAATGTATTTGTACTTCTTCGATAAGAAATAAAATTAGTTTATTGAGTTAGGTTGGATGGCGCCTAATATTAATTAGTAGCATGTCTTAATATGACATAAAGCATCAATAGGCACTAGTTGGCATGGAGATTAATACTTTAAGAGGTATCCCTTTCATTTAGTCTTATAGTGACAATGATGGAGCAAGTTTTAATGGTGGACGAACAAATGAATGAGAGGAGTGTCATGTGGGGATTGGATGAACACTTTTTACACCTTTCATGGAGGGGTATATTTATCCAACCACTCAGATATTTATAAAGAATGAAGAGTAAAAGTGATGCTTTTCAGACAGTGAAGTGCAAATTTGATAATTTTCACTTAAGCATTTCAATAGCCACTGCAAAATATTTTAAAGCATTATTTACATCGAAGACTGAACTAAAGCTTGACAAATAATCTAAACTAAACTAGTCTCATTGTCGGTGCAGGTGAATTTCATTTTTCTTTGACAGTTAAAACTACCAGCAACTCTTCCACAACAAACAGTAAGTAGACCTTGTACGGAGTTTGGGCCATAAACCATTTCACTGCAAGGAGACAACTAATTTAGCATTTCAATCAAGAGTACAATTTCTTTAATAAAGGTGGTATCCCAAGTAACTAGCTGCCACCCACTAACAGACCAAGTAACTCTACACTCCAAGACTTGGTCAAATGCAATGAAAAGTGTAAGCTAAACAAGGCAACAACGCAAAGCCTCTTTACACATGGTGTGGGCAAAGAACCACAACCATAAATCTCCCAAAGGCTCAAAAGTTGAAGACGATGGCCTCTGGAAGCTGACCAGTGACTTTACGTGTATGAAAGAGATGCTCTTACGTGCTTGCCACCTTGTTTCGCTTGCATCACAATTATTGGATCAATATTAATATGAACTTTCCTCTTCAATAGGCCTTCCAGTGCAATGAAATGGAAAGCCCCAAGAGAGTGATATGCTTGACAAGCAAAGGGTCATTCTTTATTACAAATATTTAGCTATCATATCAACTTCAGAGGATAGACTAATACATTTAATGGGATACATGCATATGCCTTGAGAAATATGTACTTCATTCAACTATAAAGATGTTTTCTGCTTCCGACGTTTATTTGGCGATACAATGAAAGATTGCTTCATTTTCTTCGGCATACGATTTTATATCCAAAATCAACTTTGTGCAGAGGCAGCAGGATTGCTACTTGGAAACGATGAAACACCAGCATCACCTTCTTGACTAGTTTGCTCTTCACTCGCATGCCGCACAAACTCTTCTGGTGACATATGAGACCCGTGACAAGCACAAACAATCCTGATTTGGGTGGGGTTGTATCTGTAAGTAACACCAGATATTGTTCTACCATTTGGACCAGGACCAGTTGTTGAAACCCATGGTAAATTTGGATAGGAACCAGATCCTCCAAATTTCAGATCTGCAGCAAGACCTGGCCTTATAGTTGGAAATTCTGAAGGAACTACTTCTGCTCGGGGCTGCTCAGGAGGGTCTTTTACCCTGAAGCTTATGTTGCTACCTTCAGCATTTTCTTCCCCTTGAGAAGTGGAAGTTTCTTCCATGTTATGTTGTCTCCCATTGCCTTTCACATGCTCCATTGCCCTCCCATCATATTGTACAGATTCAGAAGACTTGTGTGGAAGAATCGCCAAAGTAGCTATATAAATAGAGCAAGTAGAATTTCTTAGTCACTAGACACGACAATTATTGAACTAAGAAATCATGCCCATTGATGCAGTAGACTGAGTGCATAACTTGAAAAGCAATAAATTTGAAGTTTAGGGAACTTCTGGGTTTCTCATGTAAACGAATAATAGTTGCATGAATCTTTTGGTAATGCTAAATCTAAATATATATAGATGCATACATATTATATTAGAAATAGGAAACCCCTGATTTAAAAGTTAAATTACGTGACCCTCCTATCAACCTAAATGCCCTGATATCTAATAAATTAGAAAAGAACCAAAAAAAAAAAATAGTAATTGATTTCAACCTCTAGCCCATACATCTGAAATCCTTTGTTTTTCATTTGGAAACTTTCAAAGTGGGATGTTCTCCCACGACTTATTAAGTCTTCATGGTCTTTGAAACCCTAAGAACAACCATAAAGTGTAGGTTAACTACGAGTGAAGATTTATTGCATATACTATAAATATAACTGGGGCAATTTCAATGAACTGCAGACTGTAAAAAAGACAGCCCAACTTCCCCTTCCTTTCCTAGGAACCCAGCTTGCACTCATAGCTACTAGATTTTGCCTCCCTCATCTACCTACCATCAAGAGAAATCATCAATATGCATATATCTGCTGTTGCTGCAAAACCTTCAAATACTTCCAACAGTTTTTTATCCTTATCATGCACCAAAGCATGATGGATGATTATGTAGCTATGCTTGGGAACTACACAGAGAATCCAACTGCTCAATTAACTTTAATTCTTGTAAGGCAGGATATACTTTCCCTTCTATATTTTAGTCTGCATTATATTCAGCTAGTATGAAACATATTACTTTTCATTTTGCTTCTATAAATCATTTTTGTTTAAAATTTAAAGAGTAGCTTTCATTTAAGACTAAAGCAGTATCTTCCCCTTTCATTGGTAAAAGCAAAAATGCATATATGTCCCTCTAAACGGTATATGAAAAAGTAGGTTTAAAAAGAAAAAGAAAACCATAGAGTTTGTCCAAAGTTCCAACACAGTATTGCTCACTGGGAGGAACAGAGTTACTCTTCCCATGAATGTTCAATGACTACAGAACATCTACAGGTCATCTAGCCACAACTTCTCACGACAGGGAAGTATCTTAAAGAGCTTCAGGAAGTAGAATGGGCTTCTAGCTATTTCCTAAGCACAAACAGGAAATGCACAAGATCCTAAGGAGTGATTTGATTATTCCAAAATCTTCTTTCTATTTTTGTAAAGTGCTATGGGTCCTCCACCCTCCTACATAAGATTCTAGGTCCCAATAAGTTGCCAAATACATTGAAGAAGAAAGAAAACTCATAGAGTTAAAAGGAAAACCTTGAGAAATATTTGGTCCATCTTTGTGCTTATCTGAGCCCAAGGAACCCCGTCCATAGGAAGAATGAAGCTGCTGAAGATGAGAAACTGCATTGTGGGAATTATCCTTCTCCAATGTTGGCAGCTGTACAGAAGAGTAGCCAAACATTAATGGAAAATTTGAAGGTATGACAGGCTGGGCTCCTGGTCTATCTCCACTAGTGGTAGCCATTACTTGCATCATGCCAGGAACTGGGTAAACAGTCGTACTTGTTGTATTACCAGAGTTGGAATCTTTCAGAGGCATAGAGTATGGCAGGTTCATGATGTTTATTGATTGTCCTTGGAATGGGATACTACATGGCATATTCCCAAATTTAACATCTTTCTCAGAAGAAATGGTAAACCTTCTTAATTCTACACCACTTGAATCAGGAACACCATGAAGCTCCTTATGAACCTCAGCTAGTCCACTACTTCCAACAAATTTCTTAGAGTTCTCATCATGCTGCAAAATTTGCCTGGACATTGAACCCACAGTTTCAGAATCAGCTACATCTTCATTTTCTGCAGTTGAACCGTCATCTGTGGTTATTGAAATGTGCGACGTCCTTTTCTTGTCATGCATATCAGCGTGATGAACTTCTCTCTCAAGCTTCTTTTGTTGACCCGACTCCCGGAACAAATTTTTACGCTTCTCGCCCACATCAGTTCTCCTTTCTTCTTCAACTTCTATAGGTCGATTATCATTTGGAACCCAGAATCCTCCACTAATTAACTTTTTAGAAACATCTACATCAACACTAGTGCTGGAAAGCAAGTTCCCACCATGTTTCGTAGAATCACCTCTCTGAGTACTCACACCACAGTCATGCTTTTGGCTGCTAGTGCCTCCATCCAAAAAGTTCTTAAAATCATTGATCACCTTGCCATCTCTATCAACTTCCTCAACCTTAGAATCCGATGAGCTCCCACTTTTGCTTTTCTCTGATGCAACCACTCCACCACAGGGCAGACCCAAACTTAGATCAAGACCGTTTTCATCCATTTTAATCAAAAACAGAATGCATTGACCAGATTAACATGTGAATTTTCAGTTCACTCTGCCACCAAAACAAATAGTTTCACTTTACAATATTTTACTGCTTCATCTTGAATGGTAGAAACTTTATTCAGATAGAATATTGGGAACCTTGAAGTCTCATAGACAATAATAAAATAGTATTCAACAGTCAACCAAGGGAAAAAAAATAGCAGTTATATGTCAAAATAACAATTAGAAGACAAGATAACATTTAATAGTACATAAACGCACGAAGAAGAAGCTCAAAACAAAATGCAGAGAATAGCCTGATTGGTTTCTCTTCAAGTCCTGTATGTCTGTGTTAAACCAACATAGGAAACTGAAAATGTTTACATAAGTGGTTTATGCCTCACTCTACTATTGTTCAGTTTAGAGACCCATTAAAATAAGTGACATCTACTCACAATTGCTAGGGTAGCAATGCAAATCCTCTAAATAGCCAATGACCAGAAGTCCAATCTATATATCCACTGTCAGTGAGCTGATTTCCTTTTTTTTTCTTTTTGATAAAGCTCGTGAACTGATGTTTAAAAAGAAGCAGACTCAAGAGTACAGGAGAAAATTGAAGATAGAAGTAGTCAAAATAGGAGAGGACCTCCTTTTGTACTAGATTTCAGGAAACAAGAACGACATCAAGGAAACCATAGCAAAACAATCAATAAGATAAGAATATGAAATGAACCAAAAGTTTCTTTAGCTTTTCATAGATTATGCCTCTGTGGGTCATCCATATCTATTCAGGGGATTTATCCACTACTTCTTTGACCTTCAACCTACCATAACCCTCTTCCTTCATTTGGGTTTGGATCAGCCATGCTTTGGAAAGCTCCTATAGGCAGAGTTAAGAAGTAGCTCTACCCATTAAAAGAAGCCGTATTTACATCTGCCTAAACCTTCAGAAATCATCTAGCTCAATTATTCCCCGTAAAAATAACAATCAAACAGACCTCATTAATTAGATCTAAAAATCGAACTAAGAAAGAGAAAGCCTACAAAGAGCAGATAAAGACAATTAAACTAGTCATATTTTTGGACAAACAACAACAAATCCATCTACACATAGATCTGCCTCTAAAACACGTTTTGCACAAAACCGGAAGTAATAAGATTTACTAACTGACAGCACAGATACTAAGTAGAAACCTAGCTAGTTGAAATTCCAGATGATCAAATCAAAAGAATCTTTATAAAAAATGAAACAGAGGGTATATACCTGAAAACCCTACCAATGTGGACCACACAGAAAGATGAGAAGAGCAGGGAAAATGAGAAATTGAGGAAAGTGGATGTTGGCGCCGTAGTGAGGGCGACGGCTGAAGTAGGTGCGTATGTGAGCGGAGTTTGAAAATGTGGACGCAAAACCTGACTGACCAATCTTTCTTTGTTTCCTGTTTAACACAGAGCACATTGTGGATATGTAACTTCAATTTACCTCATCCTGTACTAGCGTTTCGTCACATGTTATTTACCGTTGAGTGCCACTAATAGTTTCACACACATATCATGATTAATTAATAAAATTATATACATAAAAATAAATCATCATATTTATCTATATCATATTATATCATCATATCATATCATATCATATATAACTAAAAGTGAGAATATTAGGCAAAAGTTAGATTACTATTTTGCCCCTACACTAGGTCATAATTTAATTAATTAAATATCAATAAATAAATTTCTACATTATTATATAGTTTTAATTACTCTTATTTTCAAATTTGAAAAGTTTAAAAAGTTAATTATATTTAATAACAGTCTAAAGTTGAAAGTAAAAAGTTGGATTAATATTTTATGACTACCCTATATCAACATTGTAAAAATCATCTTATTAGTATCATATGATATTAGTAAATAATAAAATCTAATTAGCTTAAGGCATGTTCTTTTATTTTTTTTTTTTGAATCAGTTGAAGTTCAATGAATTGTAATTTATTTACCTGTGTTAATTAATGTCTCCCTAATCCTTATTTTAATGCTCCAGTAGGTGAGTAAGTTATTTTGATGAAAAATTGGATTTATTGTAGTCTATTCAATTTCTTAAAATTATTTTTGCCTTCAATACAAAATGAGGGCACATGATATTTGTTATGTATGTATATACATTCTTTAATTTATTGACTATCCTTTATATGAAATATTTAATTCTTAGATTACAATATGCAGTGCTTCAACCTTCATTTAGTCCCATCCAACAATAATGAATAAGATTTAAAAGATAAAAATCAGGAGGCATAGCAAATGAATGAACAATCTTTGTAAGTGAAGATAACAAAGAGTCTCAATCTGTAATGACTCGGTGTAATACCCCAAAAATCTTGTGGGATTAGAGTGGAACCTTCAAACTCAAGCTAAGTTCACTTGCAATCATTCAATTCAAACTCATTTATATGTTTTAGGATCATCATGGGTCCCCTACATCAAGCAAGTTCAAAGGAATTTCGTTGGCTAAGTTTGTCACAAGTACCAATTGAAGGGTCAACTGTAAATGGGATCTCTTAGCACAAAATGAATTGGTGGCCCACAACCTATCAAATTAAAGCTCTTTGAATTAGCTTTCCAATGCACGTGGTTTCACCTCATTTGGAGTTCGCATGAGGGAGTTAAGTCCATTTTCGTAAAGCCTCATGTGTTGTGTTACCACACGGGCACCCATACGGGCCGTGTGGATTTACACGAACCGTGGGGATGGCCTTTACTAAAATGGCCATTTTTGGCCTAGGTATTGGGGTATGACTAGTGCTACTAGCCGTATGGCCTTCAAGGGTGAGGAAAATCCTAAGTATGGTTCAATATTGGTGTGGAGAAACTATTTTGGCCAAGTATGGCACCACGGCGCACCACACAAGCCGTGGTAAGGGTGACGAGTTATATGGGGGTGGGGGGGGGGGCAATGGAGTCTTCAAGGTTGTCGTGGGGAGTTTTTTTGGCAAAGGTTGGTGTCACGCCTAGCCATACTAACCATGGTGAGGACCACAGGTCGTTTACCCAACTATGGAACTCACCCATCCTAGTATTACTCTCACTCAAGCACACTTAACTTCGAAGTTCTGATGGAATCCGATGCTTTAGTGCTGGTATGATCGCATCCATCATTCTGAGCACTCTTAATTCTATTCAACCTCATTCCTCCCCCACACCCTAGCCAGCACACCACCTCCCTAGCCTCCACGCACCAGCGACGCCCTTCCTCAACCTCCCTAACGATGTCTCGGCCCAAGCAAATGTCATTTTCGCCAAAAATAATAATGAATGGCCAAATAGATGACGAAACTTTTGCAAAAAAAAAAGAGGGATGCAATACGAGGAATTCCCAAAGGGGTCACCCATCCTAGTACTACTCTCTCCCAAGCATGCTTAACTTCGGAATTCTAATGGGATCGAGTGCGTTAGTACTGGTATGATCACATCCATCAGTCCTAGTACTCTAATTCTATTACACCTTATTCTTCCCCCAAGCCCGAGCCTGTACACCACCGCCCTAGCCGCCACGTGTTGGCGACGCCTTTCTTGAACCGTCGTAACAACGTCTTGACACAAGCAAACGTCGATTCCACCAAAAAAAATAATGATTCGCCGAATAGACGACGAAATTTCAGCAGAAAAAGAGAGATGCAACACAAGGTTTTCCCAGGGGTCATCCATCTTAGTACTACTCTCGCCTAAGCACGCTTACCTTCGGAGTTCTGATGGGATATGGAGCATTAGTGCTAGTATGATTGGATCCATCATTCCTAGAACTCTTAATTATATAAACTTCATTCCTCCTAATGCTCTAGCCTGCACACCACCGCCCTAGCCTCCACGCGCCGGCGACGCCCTTTCTCAACTATCTTAACGACGTCTTGGCCCAAGCAAACTTCGTTCTGCCAAAAAAATAATGATTCACCGAATAAACAATGAAATTTTGGCAAAAAAGAGGGATGCAACACGAGGACTTCCCAAGGGGTCACCCATGCTAGTAATACTCTCGCCAAACACACTTAACTTTGGAGTTCTGATGGGATCCGGTGCGTTAGTGCTGGTATGATCGCATCCATCATTCCTAGCATTCTTAATTCTATTAAACCTCATTCCTCCCCCCACGCCCTAGCCTGCGCACTACCTCCCTAGCCTCCATGCGTCGGCGATGCCCTTCCTCAACCGTCCTAACGACGTCTCTGCCCAAGCAAACGACCCAACCGCCAAAAAAAATAATCATTCGCCGAATAGATGACGAAATTTCGGCAAAAAAAGAGGGATGCAACACGAGGACTTCCCAGGGGGTCACCCATCCTAGTACTACTCTCGCCCAAGCACGATTAACTTCAAAGTTATGATGGGATCCGTTACTTTAGTTCTGGTATGATCGCATCCATCATTCCTAGCACTCTTAATTCTATTAAACCTTATTCCTTCCCCATGCCCTAGCCTGCACACCACAACCCTAGCCATCATGCGCTGGTGACGCCCTTCCTCAACCATCCTAACGACGTCTCTGCCCAAGCTAACGTCGTTTTCATGAAAAAAATAATGCTTCATCGAAAAGGCTACGAAATTTCGGCAAGAAATGAGCGATGCAACATGAGGACTTCCTAGGGAGTCACCCATCCTAGTATTACTCTCTCCCAAACACGCTTAGCTTCGGAGTTTTGATGGAATCCGGTGCGTTAGTGCTGGTATGATCGTATCCATCATTCCCAGCACTCTTAATTCTATTAAACCACATTCCTCCCCCAAGCCCTAGCCTGCACACCACCGCCCTAGCTTCCATGTGCCAGTGACGTCCTTTCTCAACCATCCCAACAATGTCTCTGTCATGCCCCAAAGTCCCGTTAGGGCGGACTGACACCTGTTGCCGATAAGGCTCAGGAGATCAAAACTGTATCTATGTGCTTTCTATATATTATAAGGTATTTCTACATTTGACATGCCTTTATAAAGATAAACAGTGACAACAAGCCAAAAGGAAATATATATGACTAGGCCGTTGGGGCCACGGTGGTTAAAGTGCAAGACATGATCACACTTTAATTTACATAGTCTACAAAGCTTCTAGATAAGGAAAAGTATCTGATAAGGGTCGGGATAGGCCCCGCCTCGACTAACTGTACAATATAAACATATAAGCTCTAGACACATACAAAGCCTTAGAGCAACCTAGAGCTTGGTATCAACAGCTGGATATCCTGTACTCCTACTGGGGAGATCTACTAGCACCTGCACCTTAGCATGAAATGCAGGTCCCCCGTAAGGGACGTCAGTACGAGTTAATTTACTAAATATGTAAGGCGGGATATACTGTATGTGAAGTAAAAACTCAAATGAGACCATGCACTGGTGCAAGATCAGAGACCACCTTTAGTTATACTTTAGAATCATGTACTGTATAATCTGTGCACAACTGTAGTACAAATGACCAACTGATCAATGGTAAACTGTATTGAGATCATCCCTGGCTAAGTTCTTCCTTAATCCCCTCAGGCTACGACCCATGATAGGATCGTCCCTGGCTAGGTGATTCTTCCACTACTCGGGCTACCACCCATCAATCAATAATATACTTTACCTTTCAATTACCTTTAAGATGGTTCTTTCTGTGGTCACAATATTGGAGCTGCAGGACAATATATGTAGCATGTGACATGTAGATAATCATACAAGACAATATGACAATGAAAAAGAGTACGTTACACAAATAATGAAATACATATGAAATGGAACAACTCGTGAACTTTATTTAGTAATAAGAACCCATGTAATTTAGTATCCATGTATGTATGCAAATTTGAAGGTGACTATGTATAAGAGCATATGAACATGTGCAAAAGTGTAGACACTGTTAATAGTTGTGTCGGAGTTGGTAAGTGCCTTTATGTGCCACGGAGGGATCTATGTTTCATGCCAAACAATGCGAAATCAAGTAGCCTTACATACCTCGTTGTATGACCTTGTTACTACCTGAGATAATCTTCTCTTCCTTCGAACACTTATCTACAACATAGTAGGTGATAAAAGTAGCATTAGCAGCTAATAGATACATCTTAGACGCCCAATCACACAAGAAAATAACACACGGGAAGCAAGCGGGTATTTATAGACCCGAGTGTATTCTTTTAACCTTTCCGCCCCTAATCGTACTTTTCTAATACATATTTTCATGTACACACCATATACACCCTGTTTTAGTGCCAGAATTGTAACACCCCACACTTTACAATACTAGTATTATAAAAATGAAACATGAAATGATTTGGTCAAATTAGCTCTAATTTTTAAAAGTTCTTGAATCTCGTGTTAATAGACTATATGTGCGTCTAACGCTTAAGAGGATCGAGTGTATATATGTTTTGTGTCGAATTGAGGAGATTATGACCTTAAAATGAAGTGAGAGAATTGAGGTGCTTGTAGGACTTAGGAAGCAAGTAGGTGAGTCACCTACTTGTTTAGCT
>JAABOM020000092.1:12323869-12358424 GCA_011800125.2 Solanum clarkiae
TTGAGAATGGTAATCGTTAATCTATATTTCCACAGGTATACTACATTAAAATGTGTAGTGTCACTTCAAAAGTATTACAACTTACAGCTAGAACATATATTTGTTGTTCCTATGAATTGTCTAAAACATAAAAAATATCTTCTCTTTGAGCTATTAACTTCTGTTTACACCAAAAATAAAACAGAGCTAAACAATTCATTTTTAACTCCTGCAATTTGCTCCGCTTGTCTTCAGAACTTCACCTGTTGCTTTCTTTCCATACTGTCCACGAAATGCATGCAGGGACAATCTTCCATCTTCTTTCCTTTTTGGCTGCATTGGCCTCTTTGTTCCTGCAGTTTAGCAATCCTTTTATGTTCCCTGGCCTGACCCATTTAGTCCTCCTTAGATAAATGAATATCTTTCTCAACTGGTCTGTCCACATTCGATGAAAAACCTCCATGATTCAAATTCTCATATGCCAATACCACTTCTTTTGCTAGAACCCTAGTAAAGTAGTTCACTTTATAACGAATCTCCCATTTCCTTTTGTGTCCCACATTTTGACAATATCACCCCTAGTGCCATTAGCTTTAAATTGGACATGATTAATCCGATTGTTCCCCCAAAATTCCTTCAGTATCTTTGTAATATCCCCTGTTAGCTTTGTTCCTTGTAGAGACACTACATCAGCTTTCCATCTATGTAGAATGTTTCTGATTAGCCTCCTCTTTCTGCGAAAATTTAGCCCCCTAACATTCCAAGGCATTCTTTCCAACTCATTTAGCTTGTATTTCCAGGTATCTCCCCTCCCCCTTGAGCCATAATTCTAGAATTTGACATCAAGCTTTAGCCCTTCCAGTTCATTCACCCCCTTCTTTATCACAATGGCCTGCACTCCCTTGTTCATCCGATTGTTGTTGTCTATTTACATCAATAAATCTTTAGCCTTCTCATCGCACCCTTTAAGGTCTATGTCAATTCTGGGCTTATTTTGATGATGTGTTGTTGAATCCACTCTAAAGTGCTTGTGTCTTGAACAGCCTCCTCAACCGATAGTTGAATTTTCAAAGGAATTACGTCATCTTTGATGCAATTTATTGCTTCTTCCTGTTCCTTCAGTTGCAACGCCTTAGATTTCTCATATTCTACTTGCCTAGTTCTTCCAGTGATGAGCTTTCTTTTAATTGTACGGCTTCAGTTGATTTATTCCCTGGCATCGCTGTATTAGTCATACAGATGTTGAGCTGGTTCTTCCTGTGTCTCTTCAGTTTTTCCCCACCCTCGTATATCACTGTATTCTTCAGGTTTTGAGTTTATTGCAGATGACTGAATGTCTGACATTGTTTTTTCCCAATAAAGTAGAAGCGCTTGAACTGATGTATTTCAGACCCATCAGTCTTATATCTGTTATGTAGAAGATCATCTCAAAAGTGTTGGCTGGAAGTCTAAAAAAGTGGTGGCCAATATGGTTAAAACATCAAATGGCATTCATTAAGGGGCGACACATTATGGATGTTGCATTGATAGCCAATGAGTGTATTGATAATAGGATGAATGGGAGGATCCAGGGATTATGTGCAAATTAGGCATCGAGAAAGCTATGATAATCAGTGTGCTTAGACAGATGGCCTTTTGGCAATAGATGGCTGAAATGGATTAAATTCTGTATAGAAACTACTAGGTTCTCTATACTTGTCAATGGAGAAACAGTTGGTTTTTTCCCAGCAGAGAGAGGACTTTGATAGTGTGATTTTACGTCCCCTCTCTTTTCTACCATAGTTATGGAAGATCTCAATAGCTTGAGTAGGATTACTAATCATAACAGATGAAGGGATTCAGAGTAGGGAATACAACAGGTGAGGTACTGGAGATTTGTCATCTTTTATATGCGGACGACACAATATTCTGTGATGATACACTAGAACAAATTAGCTACCTTAGAATGATATAAGTGATATTTTGCACTAGAAAAAAATTAGCTACCTTAGAATGATATTAGTGACGGTTGAAGCCACAACAGGTTTGAAGGTAAACTGGAGTAGCAATATCTTCCTAGTTAAGGAAGTATTGCATATACAGGTTCTGCAGACATTTTGGGTTGTAGAGTGGAGAAGGTAGCTACTGTTTTATCTTATGGCTTTGGGATGAAAATACAAAGCTTTGGAGATATGGGATTGAATGATTGAAAAAACAGATAGGAAGTTAGCTCTGTGGAAGTTTATGCACACACACACCCCCCCCCAAAAAAAAAAAAAAAAGAAAGAGTTAGCTCCATGGAAATCACTTCACCATTTTCACAAAAAAAAAAAAAAAAAAAAAAGAGCTCTATGGAAGTCTCAGTATCTTTCTCTGGGAGGGAGAGGCTCATTTGCCTACTTACGATATTGTTATGGAGATACAATGTGGAGCATCAATAAAGCAGGTCACAGACACATATGGTGTAGGGGTGTGGAGATCTAATAGATATCTATGGACTGGAAATGGAATTGTGTGTGTTGTTCTCTATTAGTAGAAAATCTGACTGCACTGTTGAAGAATCGTGCACCTCAAGGTTGGGACCAAATATTCAGAAGGTTGCTAAATGACTGGGAAGTGTTAGTGTGGCTGAACTATCGAGTTAAGTTGGAAGTCGGGCACAAATATTGAAGCTGATCCAATCAGATGGAAGCATCAACGTGATGGAGTATCTACATTGAGCAAGGCTTACACAAGGGAAATATATGAATTGGCAGGAGGTTCAACTGGCCATGGAAGCTTGTGTAAAGAATTGGCACCAATCAAGGTGAAATGTTTCTCTTGGCTGATTGTGAGGAGAGCTCGTCTTACACATGAAGTTGTACTAGGAAAGAAGAATACAAGTAGCATCGAGGTGTTCTCTATATATCAAGACGCAGCAGAAAATATAACCATTTATATGTTCATTGTGTAGTTACAACTATTAGTTTTGCCCAGGAAAGTTGGACTATGCCAGAACACTCAACAAATTATTAAGCTGCTGGATCAGTTGGGACGGTGCTAGTAAAAGTCAGAAGATTTGGTGATGAACAGTCCCAATTTGTATATGGTGGAATATGGAAGGAGAGAATGGTAAAATATTTGAAGGCAAATCTAGTTCCCATTTTAGAAGATAAAATGGACTTGTATTAATTCATTATGTTTCTTGTGTAAAGAACATACTTCTTCTATCCCAATTTATGTGATGTAGTTTGCCTGGAGTTGAACTATGGGAAGACTTTGCAATGGTCCAAAATTACCCTTTTTGTAGACTTTTTGCCGAATAAGTGGGACCCAACATGGTGAAATGTTGATAGTGTTATTAAATACTTGCCAAATGGGGAAATGTGTTATTCTTTTTGAGACCGACTAAAATGTTCAAGTGAGTAATATAAATTGGGATAGAAGTAGTAGTATAGATGATGAAGTACAGATAGTGAATTTCGTAGGAGTTTTCAATTAATATCACTATGTAGCTCACATTTTTGGAGGTTGAAATGCTAATGCCCAATAAACACTATTAGTTTGTGAAACGCCAATCAACTTGGTAAAACTATTTTTTCACTTCATTACTTTTTGGGGGTGGGGGTCAATCCCATGTGGAAGTGGCTAGAAAGGACAAGCCCAGTGCACTAAAGCTCCCGCTATGCGTAGGGTTCGGGGAAGGGCCTGACCACAAGGGTCCATTGTACGCAACCTTATATGACCAAAGTATGTGAGGGTTCACCGGGTAGCTAGTTTGAAGTGAGTTTTTATGCAAGTATTAAATCCTACATAAGTAATACCAGGTTTGGTAGTTGGTTAGGAAGTAAGGTATTCATTTATAAAATTAATATGGCGTTTGGTTTGCAATTTAGAAACCCGCATAACTAATACTAAGAGAATCTATGTATTAATGCAGGATAGAAGGTGGAATAATGATAATTGAATAACTAAATATGCTTCATAAAATATATAAATAATACATACAGTCCCTTGTAACTAATTCCTACGTTATTAATTCCTAACACAACTCTAACCAACTATCAAACAATCCCCGAGTGCTATAGGATTTTTCTGCGATATCCATTTGTGTACCTTAACAATGATTCTAAAGACTTTATAGTTTAATGATAGAAATTGTTGTCCACAGCTATGTTGCTCAGAATCTTCGAAAATGTGAATGGGTGCGTGTTGGATTCTCCAAAAGTAGTATATTTTGGGAGAATCCGCTACGGGTGCGGCGTCAAAAGTGAAGAGTCCGCGCAACTTAGGTCCACAAAAGTTCATAGATTTCCATTTGAAAAAGAACGATAATACCTTTCGGAGATATCGAGTAATATTAAATAGCCTCTCTATCTCTATGAGGTAGTGGTAAGGCCTGCGTAATTTTACCCTCCCCAGATCCCACTTGTGGGATTCCACTAGGTTTGTTGTTGTTGTTGTTGTAGAGATATCGAGTAATAATAGTATTTTAGACCTTTTTATAGATCTTCTCGGTTGTACTCTTTTCTTGTGACACTTATAATAACATCTGCCATCTCTAAATAGGTTTTGCTTTTATGTCTTCATATTTCTTTAAATTCCCTCTGAGAAATTTTTGCAGGATCATCATTTTTGGTAGCATTAAATAAATGATAGATATCAGTTGGCACTCAATACCCACTGGATTTCATTTTCTCAACATATTTTTTTCCAAGGCATCTACAGCGGACCTTCTCATATAGATGCTCATATATACATATGGTGCCATGGGCAGGAATTACTTTCTGAGATCATCTTTAAATGCAAGAATGGAAAATCGTCCTGTATCTTTCCTTTTTCTGTATTGAGTATTGACAGTCTGCAAGCAATTATATGTGACCTTTCTCAACATTATTTTTTTCTTCTAAAAAAAAGGACAGGTCAAATAATTTTTTTAGTGGATACAAATCCTTGTTTCATCTCTAGCTACTCAGTTTTTTTCAGTTTGCCACAGCTGTAGATTCTTTGTATGCTAACTCGTTTGTTCTTTATATTCAGTTTTTGGTGTTCTTAGTGTTTCATCCAGTGTGTGAAGCATTACAGAGGAATTCAAGAAGTTTAGAGGCACTCCAGAAATTCTTGAAATCTGGTCTAAGGAAAGATATTTTGGAGTTTTACCAGGACAAGGAAAAGAAGCAATTGATTTTATCCAAGTGCAAAATGTCTGAGCCACTCCCAAAGTTGAGTAAAAAGCAGTTGAAGACTCAAGAACAAAAGAGAGTATCTTCAAGTCCCAAGGATCATTCTTCTAGAAAGCAGCTCAGGAAAGGGGAAAACCCTCTCCGAATTCTATCAGCTATGGAGCAGTGTGCAGATGTGAAATCTTCAAATTCATGGATCTGCAAAAATTCTGCATGCAGGGCAACTATTTCTATAGATGACACTTTTTGCAAGAGGTGCTCTTGTTGCATTTGTCACTTATTTGATGACAACAAGGATCCTAGTCTTTGGTTGGAGTGCACATCTGAATCTGGTCAGGGGGACTCATGTGGCCTGACTTGCCATGTTGAGTGTGCACTCCAACGTGGGAAGGTGGGAGTTGTTGATCTAGGACAACTGATGCAGCTAGATGGGAGCTATTGTTGTGCTTCTTGTGGTAAAGTCTCTGGAATTCTTGGGTAAGTTTCCTTTAGATAAGTATAATAGTTCTCACTTTCCAATGCTGATATGTTCATTCAGTACCAATACAAACTAAAACTATACCAAGCTGGAAGGGGCCAGTATATCCTTGTTTCCTTCTTTCCTGGAACATCCTTCTTTGGATTGGACTTCTGTCCGAAATCCCCTGACCTACCTTTCCTTGATTTGCCTCAGCCAAATTTTCCCAACCTCCTTTGATGCGCCTCTAGGAAGCTTAAGAACCATGAATAGAACTACCCTATGCATGATTCAGAGCTGGCAGCAGTTGTATTTTCACAGGAGAATATGCATGTGTGTGTGTTGAGGGTAAAATGTGTGACTCAGGAATCTACTCTGCATGCTGTCAACCGTCAACCTACACAAGAAAGGTTGATAGAGGACTTGTTCCCTTGCCACAAGATTGTGCAGAGGGAGAAGTCTTGAAGCCATCTTCCTGTGAATTCTTTTATTAGTTGCTGCTTACAAGTGTCACTTTGCAGTGGTGAAGATATTAATTATTTATTCTCTGTTCAATCTTGATTAGTTTTTTTTGAAGTAGTTCTGTTACTAATTTTCTGGTTGACTAGAATAATCAATAGCTTTTTGTTAGTCATAACATGTAACTCTTAAGAAAAACGTCTCCACCCAGTGATGTATTTGCTGTAGTTTACAAAATTAAGAATGATTTTGAGTGAATTTTAGGGTGGTAAGCTGTGATTTCAAAAAAGTTTTAGACATTATAAATCCTCTTGATTGCAATGATTCTGCAAATCTACCTACCCATTTTTTCCCTCCTCCATGAAGGGAAGCATTAGTCATCTTCTTGTGAGTAATGCTTGTTAATCTTCTTGTGTTTCATTTTGATAAGAATTGCTCCGTTGTCATCTCAGTAATGGTCCCAGAATAGCATAAATTTGTTCTTTTTTTGTAATCCCCCATTAGACTTGTTGCAAGTTGAATTTTTGTCTTTTCACCTGTTGATCTTGGTAGGTTTTGGAAGAAACAGCTTTCTGTAGCTAAGGATGCTCGCCGTGTCGATGTCCTCTGCTACAGAATATACCTGAGTTACAGGCTCCTGGATGGGACTTCTAGATTTAAAGAACTCCATGAAATTATTAAAGAAGCCAAGACAAAATTGGAGATGGAAGTTGGTCCAGTGAATGGAGTATCATCGAAGATGGCTCGAGGAATTGTTAGCAGACTTTCTATTGCCAATGATGTTCAGTCATTGTGCTCGATTGCCATTGAGAAGGGTGATGAATGGCTGGCAACAAAGACTAGCAAACTTTCCAATTCCTCAGGTACCATTTCTTATTTTACTCTTCCAGGTGTCATTATGTTGCAGTAACTTGAAGCTAGAGTACTTTATTTGTAATACTTTCTGGGTGCCACTACTTGCCAGAGGGTTCACTTCCTGCAGCGTGCAAATTCCTTTTCGAGGAGGTGACGTCATCTTCCGTTGTAATTGTATTGATAGAAGTATCTGCTGCATCCTCTGAAGATGTCAAGGGCTACAAGCTCTGGTACTGCATGGCCAGAGAAGACATTTATACAAAAGAGCCTGTCTGTGTCTTTCCAAGAACGCAGAGAAGAATTTTGATATCAAATTTGCAGCCTTGCACAGAGTATTCTTTTCGGATAGTTTCTTATACAGAGGCCAGTGATGTGGGACACTCAGAGGCAAAGTGTTTCACAAAGAGCGTTGAGATAATTCACAGGAAGTCTAATCTAGTAGCAGGACACAAAAGGCAGGTCAACCAGGATAGTGGAGGATGCTCTGGCTCCAAGGAAGGTTACTACACTGGAAAAGACATTGAATTCGATTCTGGCTTCAAAGTCCGGGACCTTGGCAAAATTCTAAGACTTGCATGGGCTCAACAGCAAGGCTGTTTAGAGGAATTCTCTGCACGTGCATCTACAAAATGCTGTGAGTCTTGTACTGTTAAGCCTGAACCTGTGCAGGAAGAGAGAAAACCATCTACTTCTCGCCAGCTTGACTTAAATGTTGCTTCAGTACCTGATTTAAATGAAGAGTTAACCCCTTCATCCAGAGATGAAGATAACTGCTGCACTTTAGAGCCGACTGTTGAAGCAGATGATGATACCACCTCTCATGACAATGAGAGAAACGGCCTTGCCGGATCACATGGTAGCGGAGATTCTCAAAACTGGAACCAGGGGAAGAATGGAGATGTGTCAGCTACTGATTCTCAGATGGAAGGTTGTCGGAAGAGAGGAGCTAGCAATACTGGTGAGACACATGACTCTGACAGCACCCTAATCAATGGTTCACCTATCCGAATTCGTAAAGGAGGCTTGGATGAGAACTTTGAATATTGTGTGAAGATCATCCGCTGGCTGGAATGTCAGGGTCTGATTGAGAAGGAATTCAGGTTAAAGTTGCTTACTTGGTTTAGCATGCGATCAACGGAGCAGGAGCGTAGGGTGGTAAATACCTTCATTCAGACGCTAATTGATGATCCGAGTAGCTTGGCTGGTCAATTGGTTGATACCTTTTCAGAAACAGTATCGAGCAAGAGGCCACGGAATGGTTTTTGTTGCAAGCTTTGGCATTAACTTATCAAAGGATGAAAAACTTGTACCCAGACGACAGTAGGCTTGCAGATCATTTTGTCCGCTGTCTTCACACTCAATTTTTTCTCCAGTCTGTAGTGAAAGATTCATTCATGGACAAGCTTGTCCAGCTACAAGATTTGGATTGTTATTCATGTAGACAGTTGTTTTCTCCATGGGAGAGAATTAGATTGAAGGAAATTCACATTTGTAGGGAACAATTGGTCTGTCATTTCTCAGCCTTGATAAATTCAATTTACGACTTTTTTGTACCTACGAGTAGCTAAATAGGTATTGTTCTTAGCAATCACGGCATTTCAAGAAAACCATTTTACTCTTTCCTTTTGTATTTCTTATCAATTAATATACAAATTACTAGTTGTAAGATTTTATTTGAATGGATCAAATTAGAATGATATGAGGGTGAAAAATGGCTAAGTATTGGTATTTTTTCGTGTGGGAAGGCTTAATCCCAAGACTTAAAAGTCTTAAAAGTATGATTCTAGAAACTTTCGAGAAATATTTTCGGGCACTTTTTCATCGTTGAAGAGGTGGTATACTTGCCAAGGTAAACCATACTTCACCTTATGGGAGCCCATCCCATTTTGGAGAAGTAACCCCCCTTACGGGAACTCATCCCATTTCGGGGTGAATTTCATGATAAAGTGCACGACATGGATCCACTAGTATAGCAAGGGTAAAACATAATCCTATGTTGGCACATAGTTTGAGGAAAGGAGCATGGACCCTTGAAGATAGTCCACGCCGATATCCAATTCATCGGTACTAAGTCTAATCCCATAAAATACTTGAAATTATCATACTTTAATCATAACATGAATAGCTTGTAAGAACATGACTCGAGTAGCTCATAAACATGTTTGATCTCTAATGGTGAGCCTAACTTGAAATATGAGAGTAGATCATAATCATACATGAACTTTTTCTCTAACATGAATAGCTCACAAGAGGTAAAAAATCTTGGAAATATGGTTAAACGTGATACTTGCAACATCATAGATACTTTTCATGAATTCAATACATACTTGAAAGCCCTTAATAATCTATAATTACTTGTAAATCATGAAATAGATCATCAATAACTTGAGAAATCTTAACTTGACATTTTATCAAACACTAGGTGGGTTCATGATACTAGTTCAAAATCATGCAATTCGAGAGTGAAATAAGATGAGAACACTTAATACAAATCAACCCACCAACATGTAGTAAAACCCTATGTAGGGTACCTTGAAATCCATCATCAAATCTCATAATAGATCTTAGCTTCATAGCTTAAAACATTCATAGTCTCAATAGATATAATCAAATCATTGTATAAGCTTGAAATAGATAGTCATGCATAATCAATCCATATTTCATAAAATCCCCCACATAATTCATGCTCATAATTTATAATAAGATATACCCATAGGTAACACAACTTGAAAACATGCAATTTTCATAAAAGGAATATTGGGCTCCATAGGTGAAAGGACCCAATGGATGAAACACACATACCTTAAAATTGAGTTTTCTTGAGATGAGCTTGAAGAGAATTTAGAGATTGAAGAAAAATCCTTGAGTTCCAAAGCTAAGCTTGAAATCCTTGAAATTTGAATGAGATATTTGGTTAAGTCTTGAAAATATTTTTGTGAGGGGTTTGAGTGATATAGAGTTGAAAAATGGCTAAGTATGAGTGTTTTCATGCATAAATGGGCATTGGGCTATGACCCCAATGCCCTTAGCCAAGATAGAAAAACTTAAACTGGTCCGCGTCCTTGGTACGACGTAGACCCATCATGCAGGTCATTTTTGTACTGCTCCGCGCCCCTGGAGCGTCGCGGCCAGGGCGCAGATGCTCTCTAAAAATTATAAATTAGAGAAATTTATTTTTCACTCTGGATTCTCTAAAATCTGGGTTATACCCATTTTCCACTCAATTTTGCCCCTGATCGAGAATATGAAGTTGAATTTTTGATATTACGCATGGATTTTGAGATATATGAAAATTACAATTATGGACATTTTTGAAATATATTTTTGGGGCATTTCACATGAGTTGATTTATATCTACTGAACTTATGCATGATATGAACGATGAAAACTATGAACTATTGTAAATTTTGAGGTGCATTTCAAGATACCAAAAACGAGGGTTTTAGTACAATATCGGTGGGTTGATTTGAACTGATTTTACTTCTTCTTGTTATGCTCTTGAGTTGCATGATTCTGAATAAGTGTCATGAACCCACCATGTGTTTGATGAAATTACATGACAAGAATGTCTAAGTTGTTGATGAACTATTGCATGATTTTCAAGTCAAGTGATTTCATGATAATTATGGGCTTCCAAGTATGTATTAAATTCATGAAAAATATCTATGATGTTATAAGAGATAAGTTGAGCCCTATTTCAAGATTCTATCCTCTATTGAGCCATTCATGTCAAGTTGAGGGATCAAGTTTCGAAGGACCTGAACGATGAATAGGTGAATGCTCTTGTGCAGTGCTTAAGCAGCTCAAGAAGGCCGTAGAGGTCAAGCATGTAAATGAGCTACTCATGTCATGTTATCATGTCTCTTACAAGTTATTCATGCTATCACTAAACTATAATTATTTTAAATATTCTGTGGGATTAGACTTAGCATCGATTGAGGCTTAAGATGGGGGCTCGACTCAAGGGGTCCTTGTAGAAAGTCTATAGTCTCTAAACTATGTGCCACCATAGGCTTATATTATTCCCTAAATAGGCTTTACTAGTGGATCCATCTAGTTTCATGTTATCATGTATGGTTTGCCTTGTCAAGTAGACCACACTTTGTCGGGGCGTGTTATGCCGAGTCACCTTACCAAGGGGGTGTCATTCCTTGGATTCTAAGTAGTAGCTCATTTGGTCTATGTCGGTTAAGGTCTCCTCTCACATTGATACATTATGCAAGTTAAATGTTTTACATGCATGTTTTGTTACAAGCATTGCTTATACATGTCATATTGAAATTTTATCATTCCCTATATGCATGCGTTTTGAATATTATTGCTTATGTCTATGTTGCATGGAACCCCACATACTTAGTACATTACAAGTACTAATGCATACTCTATGCCTACATGATATTACCATGTAGGGAACGGAGCGCCTATCGATTATCCTCCTCCACATGGCTAATTCAGTTCTTGAAGAAAGCTTTTTGGTGAGTCCTCAACTCTGAGGAAAATATCTATTTCATTCATGCTATGTTGACACTTGTTCCTTATGTTAGATACATATCACGAGGGTGAGCTCGGGAAGTGTTTTGGCCCCTGCTCCATTCTAAAGTAAATGTGTTGTTGGAGATTATATTTGTATATGCTTATGAGATCGACTCTTTTTATGTTTATGATTATGAAAGTCTTCCCTTAGTCCCTCTTCCCTTTTTAATAATTGACTCCTGTTATTTTTTTATTTTGCTTCCGTAACCAAGGATGTGTACATGATATGCTAAGAGGCTTGTTTGGCTGGTCCTCAGACTTCCCCTTCGTTGTGTCACATCTAGGACCTAGGCTTGGGTCGTGAAAGTCACTTACCCATGGCATCCCCTAAATACCCCAACACTACTAAGGTGTGGCACCACGAAGCCCCTTCATGAGCTGTGGTGCGAACCACAAGCCGTGAAAGGGTCTCTTGCTCAGACACCTTCAAAAATTTTGTGAAAATTTTCATTTCTTGGGCTTGTTTCCAACTTTCAATGCATGAGGCCTTACAACATCTTTCCCTTTGTATCATTCATGAATGAGATGAAAGTTAGCTTGAATAGAGTAAAATGAATATCAACAACCCAATATGAGTGCAAAATTCAATTTAAATATAAAAATTGTAAAATCATTAAATCTTTGCAAAGAAAATCATTTAAAAAAAGTTTCATGAGCACGCATGCATGTGTTGTGACATGATAAAAAGCTTGAATGGGAGGATATAGGACCATTTAAGCATAAATGACCCAATATCTTAGGCTTGAGTAGAGTGGATGATGTGCTGTCAAAATACAACCCATTCGATACCTAAAACATGGGATTTTATGTGTTCTTAATGCAACTTTTATGGTTCTTATGTGTTTTTATGTTTGTTTTTATAGGAAATAAAGGTTGGATAAATTCTAGGAAAAGTTTTAAATTTTGCTGATATTTAAGACATCCGGGACTCTCTATGAGTCGTAGCTCAGTCTACAACTCGTAGAGGTGGTCTCATAGGAACTTACAGTATTCAAAAACAAAGTTTGAGAGTTTGAATTTCAACTTTACGAGCCCTAGGTACGAGTCGTAGTCCCTTTTATGGGTGGTAAAGATAGGCCTCGTAGAAAGTTCCAGTGTTAATCAATATTAGACCAAGAAATACAAATGTAGACTATGAGAAGGCAGTACTACTCATAGAACAGACTACGACTCGTAGAGGTGTATCGTAGCAATGATGTCCAGCAAGATGCTGACCACAAAAGCCCGATTACGGCTTGTAAGACACATTACGAGTCGTAACTATGAGCAGTAGCAGACACCAATCAGTTTTTCAAATTAATTTAGGGACTCGTTTGTAAACACTATAAATAGTGTATTTTAGGTTTTTAGCAAAAGATTTGATAGATTTTGATAGAGTACACAGAGAGACTTACAAATCACGAAACTGTAGAGTGTTTTTTTAGGGTTTTATCTTTGAAGACTCAATTTTGGAGATTAGATTCACTTGTGGATTCACTTTATCCTTCAAGCTTGTGATTGTAAATATAATGTTGGTTTTATTTTTCTTCATTCACTTTGGATAAGTGATTAACTATGTCTTCTATATTCATTGTTTATTTGTTTGCCCAAGTTATGAGTAGCTAAACCCACAACTGGGGATGTGGGAACCATGAGAATCTAACTTAGAAAACCTGCATTATTTGTATTTCTTGAGTTGGGTATTTGCATTTATTAGTCATTTTCCTTCATTTTGCATGTTGTTTAATGGGGGCCAACATTAAACCCCACCTAGTGTTATGATCCCGATCTAGGTAGTGATGAATATAAAAAGAAAATGGTTAACAAAATTTGATGATGTGTTCTCGTCTAATCAACCAAACCCGGCTAAGGAGAGGTTGATTGGGACAATGGGTAATGGTTAGTTTGGAATACTATGGAGGTGGATAAGCCACATAGTGAAATTCGGCCTTCACCTTCAGAAGAGGACTGGAAAAACCTTAATTACCGTCCTGCAAGGAAATATCCTAATTGAAGTTGTGTTATCCGGGTGTTTAAGTTAGTGAATCTTGGGAAACACAATTACCCAAGTTGCTCTCCAATTTAATTGTATGTCCATTTTATTAGTGTAGTTTAATTTTCTATAGATCATTGCAAGCCCCTTCCCCCCCCCCCCCCTCTTTTTTTTAGGGAATTGAGCAGTTGATGTTTGAATTGATTATTGGTGAACCAAGTTGCTAAATGAAATGACCCAAAAAAAGTGCCCAAAAATGTACCTCGGAAATGCCCATAATCGTAATTCCCATATATCTCAAAATATGTGCATGATATTAAAAATTCAACTTCACATTCTTGATCGGGGGCAAAATTGAGCGGATCTGGGTCTAATCCCAATTTTAGAGCAACCGTAGCAAATATTCAAATTTTCAAAATTGGCGAATTCCAGTGAGGGTCCGTGCCCCTGGCGCGATGTAGCTAGGGCGCGAACTAGTGTATTTTTGTGCCAGTTTTTGTTATTTAGGCCTAAGGTCTTGGGTCTTGGGCGTAAGCCTTCCTATATGTAAAAATGTCTATACTTAGTCATTTTCAATTTCGTATCATTCAAAACATTCCCTAAAACCCTCTCTAATACTTAGCCAAATATTTCATCCAAATTCAAGTATCCAAAACTCATTCCGGATCTCAAGATATTCATTTAAGCTTCAAGATCTCATTCATATCTAAGTTAAGCTTATTCATGTAATTAAAAATATTGTCTTTGATCAAAGACCACACTTTTTGCCTTTAGGCAACTCTTTTGCGGGGGTAGCCTAAAAGAGCGTAACATTTGACTTTAGGCCACACTTTTTAGGTGTTGCCTTACCCTCTACACTTTAAAAGCATGGCCCATAAGGTACAAAGGCCACACTTTCTAATACCTCATATTGCAATACTTTTACTTCTTACAACTACATTTTTAAGTGTGACCTTTTCATACTTATTGGCTACTCTTTTGAAGTGTAGCCATTTATAACATCCCTGCGACAATACTTTTAAGAGCATCCTTTGCTAATGTCCATGCAATAATTGATGTTCCTATAGCTACACTTTTGAAGTGTTGCATTATTGGCTAAAAAAAAAAAAAACTTATATGCCAAAAAGTTCTTATTGAAAAGTTATTTTTGTATATACTAATCACACTACGCATAATTTATAAATTATCTCAACAACTAATTTTTCTTACAAATAATTAAATGTATAGATTCGCAATAAACTTCAAATAACAATGTCTTATACTACAAATTCTTATAAGATAGTATTTTAAAGATGTGTATACTAGCAATGAATTTCAAAATATAAGATGTATTTAAACTCTATAAATAGTTCAAAAACTCCTCCTATCATACACTTCAATAAATCAAATTGATTTGTGGCCACCATTTAAATTTGGTCTCTCGTACTTTCCTACAAATTCAAAAGAAGAAAATTAGAGAGAAACCATGCTCAATAAATGAAATGTAATAAGAATATTTCAAGAGGAGAATAGATGAAGATCATAAAAGTTTTATATTTTTCAGTCTATGCACTTTCCCAGTTTACTGCTTTACAAAGTCTTAACATAATTGTCAATTGTATAAATGCTTATTTTCTCTGATCAGAACAAATAAACAAATATATGATAGTTTTTATTATTAACTAGACACAAATTTACTTTCATATAACCCAACCGACATTGACTTAGTTTTTTTATAGAAATTATAGTTAAATCATTTATCATATCATATCATATCATATCATATCATATCATATCATATCATATCATATATAACTAAAAGTAGGAAGATCTCAAGTTAAAAGTTGGATTACAAAAATACCTTTACTTCTAAATAATACTTATTTTTTCATTAAATGAATAATTTTTCTACATAAATTAAATTTATCTAATTGTATCTTGATGGTCATTCCTCACAAAAAAAAAAAAATGAAAATCAAATGACATTGAAAAGTCATCCTTTAATATGTAATTTTCATTGATCCTCCACCAACAATCTATTCATTCTATTTGTAATTTTTTCTAAATTTGAATTATGAAACAATTCATCAAAAAATGATTGATCTTTTCATCCTTTAGTTAAACCTTATTGCAATAATATTTTTGTGAAAAGGTTGAATATAAATTTTAATAAATTCATGTAGCTAATAATATTGCTTGGCTATATATTGGGTAAATAGATGTAAAAGAACTTATCGACTATTGCATTAGGTGGGTAAACATTAATTTTTACAATTGATGGATTTATAATCACTTAGTATTTATTTTGTCATTAATGATAGATTAGATAGAAAGTCATTTTAAACTCTAGATAATGAGAACAACATGTTATTCGTAGATCAGAGTCTCTCTCCTTCTCCATTATTTACAAAACTCCTTTCAAAGATTAATATTTTTGTCCCCTCTCTTTGGCCCTCTTTATTTCACGTATTTTTCTTATATTCCTCTTGCACTGATCTTTTCTGTTTCCTTTTTATAATAGCTTATCTCCAAGTAATATTTAGTTGTTTGTTTTTATGTATAATATGGTAGTATATATATATTTCTTAATATTTGTATTTGATTGTAGTGTGGTTTTGCTATGAATTGTACAGGGAATAGTATTCATAATTATTAAACTTTTTGGCATTGCTTTTTTTCTTTATTCTTTTGGAATAGAGTAAAAACTTCTCATAAAATACCCTATATTAAATTTAAATGTTATGAACTATTTAATAAGTTAAATATAAAGCAACATACTAGTACATGAATCAGCCACCATAAAATCTCTTGAATATATGTATTTTTTGTATTAATTTCACACTAGAGTAAATTCATGAATTTTTTGTTTTATTCATCTTCCAACAGAAAATATGAAAGGTTTTGTTTGGCCTTCACAAAAAGGAAAAAAAATCATTATGATCTATATTATATTCTTTGTTTATTTATAAATACTTTTATTGATGTGAAGTACATTACATGAATTTTATCTCGACTAACTCTTCACTATGTAAATATATGTAACTCCTACTAATAACGCTCATTATGATTTTTACTTCCTTCTCTCCTCTGTGATCTCAAAAATGATTATCATATCCATGAAAACTTTTTGAGTTCCTTAATCTGATCTTATAAGTAATGACATTTGACACAATATTATGCACACTTGGAACAATTGAAATATGTATACGAGAAAATCTCTATACTCTATTCTCTTGTCTCTTTTATTTGTTTTGTTTAATGTTTATTGTACAAGTTATTATTTTGTTATTACTATTGAGAATTTACAGTAATTTATTATTTTTTATACATTAGTCTAGCATATACTATTTTATTTAGTATCCTTATTTGAATATTGTATTTAGACAAAAGTTAGTTATTCTTATTTTATGAAAGAACTTTAGACAAAAGTTAAATTACAATTTTATCCCTATTATAAAATAAATAACTAATTAATTATATATTAAAGAGTGAATTTAAATAAGCTAATAAAGAATTTAATACAATTGAAAAAAAAAAGGTAAAGAAACAAGGGATCACAATAGTTTTTTTGGGGGGTCATCAAAAGAGATAATATATTATATATGCATCAATACAAGTTCGTGACAGCTATGTGGCTACAATTTGAAGTGTTTGAAGGGATCACAATATTTCATGGAAAGGCAAATGGTTGAACTTCCATAATGAGTCAGTTATTGCAATTTTATTGTATAAATTTCCTTAGTAATTTGCTAATTATTTCTAATGTTACTAATTAACAACAACCTTTTACATTCTTTAATTACAACATTGTAAAAATAAGAAGCAATACATATGAATCAAATGCATTCTTTATTTGCCATTTCAGTTTATTAACCATTTTATTTTTTTTATTCATTTAGCACTCTATTCTAATACTTATGCTACTTCACAGGAAGAGGCAATACATATGAATCAAATGCACTCTTTGTTTGCCATTTCAGTATATTAACCATTTTATTTTTAATTCATTTAGCCCTGCATTCTAATAATTATGCTAATTCACTTAAAGCCTATAATATAACATCCAATTTATATTTCAATGCACACAAGAAGCAATATTTTGGTGGTAGAACATAAAAATGGATGAGAAAGATGTATGTCTTGTGGTATATATCACTATATCATCTATATCATACTAATTAGCAATACTGATGTATATATCTAATAGCATTGATTTCTGTTACATTAAGTTCAATTATATAGAGTATAGCAGTTATAATTGAAAAATCAATAAATCATTACTTACCTTAATGAATTATCTCATTTGCTAATTAGAAAATCAAAAGAGATGCATAATTCTACTACTAATAAAAAAGACTAACTAGGAACAAGACTACAAAAATTTTTTTTAACAAACCATTTTTGCTTTATTAATTAGTTGCCAGAATTAAGAGAGTAGCTAAGAAAAAGAAAAGAAGGACGGTTATAATTTTTTATTGCACCAATATTTAATTTTTAAGTTGTCTTTTCATTTACTGTTGCCCTTAGAATTCGTATATTTTTTTTATCTTCCCACCTGTTAATTTTTTAGACAACTTTTTCACATTCCTCACTTCTCTCTATATATAAATTCCATAATAGAATATTTTTCTCATCCCATTATCTTAATTGTATTCTTTTTGCCACAAATATATTTTTGTTTGAATTATGTCACTATTATTATTTTGTTATCTTTCTTTTTGCAACAGATATATTTTTGAAAGATTTAGTGTTCGTGAAGTTTTTTCCTCATATATTTTTCAAGTTCTTATCATAATAATATATAATATCATTTATTAAATTGAATTCGACTATTCTAAGAAGGAATGTATCACATGCATTTACAACTTTGTCAGCTTAATTGTGAACATTCTATAATGATTCCTTGGTTAGTTTTTCGTTCATAGTAACTCTGATGTAATGCTATTAGTATGAATGAGATATATTTATCTGTAAAAGATATCAAATATACCCGAGTATATAACTTGGAGATGCTATATTTTTCTGTTGATTTTCATGTTATCTTTTGTGGACTTATTTCTTACCTATTATTTTCGAAAAAGTTTGATGTCGATAGGTATATCACTGAATATTTTTCGAAACAGAAAAGTTAGCAAAAGAATCTTCAAGTGTGTATATTTAATGGCTCTACATAATTTAGCATGAGACCCACGTGCAACACACGTGTCCAGGACTAGTTAATAAATAAACACCAACATGTTAAAAATTAATTATAGGGTGTAATACAATAAGTTGATGGCAGCTATAGTTCTGTAGTTTTTCTTCAAACTACTAACCGACAAAATCCAGAACTCTTTCATTTCATTCTTAAAAATACGTGCTTAGTCAAATGGAGTCACATAAAATAAAATGCAGGGAAAATATATTAGAAAAGACTGAATCTAACCCATGTAAAATATCATAGTAGCTAAAAAAAGAACAAAGCTCCATATATCAGAGATGATTTGCAACAGACAAGCAAAAAGGAGGAAGACTAGAGAAATAATAAATATATTTCTTACTCCACAAGCAGTAAAACTGCATGTAAAGGTTTGGATGACAACATTTTAGATCAAAAAATGTGAATCATAACATGCACAACACCTAGGCATAGGGGGAAAAGAAAGTACAACTCTTCATGCTACTGCCGAATATTTTGAACATGTTCTTCAAAAAATTAGCAAGAGCAGTAGATTGATAGGACCACCATCAGATAGTCTTACAGATTGTCACAATATCAAGATGGACGGCATTGGCAAAATAACACTTTCTAGAAAAGCTTATGATCAGCTGATTCAATATATAGGAGTAAAGAAATTTATGATCAGCTGGTTCAAAATCATAACTCATAATCATTACAGATCCTTTTCTTGAATACTATCAAAAGGAGTAAAGAAGGAGAAGCAGCTTTATTTTATATTTAATCTTTTTTTTCATTCTGGGTACTCATAGTCACATTTGAATGTCTTTAATAGATCATCTAAAACAGGTTAAGTTGAATATTTTAGGCCTATCATGGTTAAAACAAAACAAATTTAAAATATAGAGTCAGCGAGTTCAGAATACTAGAGTCGAAATGAGAATCTTTTTATGTGGCTGAGCTCAACCTTGAAGTACTATTCTACTATTCAAATCTAAAACTTTTCTGTTGTCCCCATTTTAGTACAATAGTAGGAGTTGGCAAATCATATAAACTAAAAAACATAGTGAAAATAATATTAGGCGGTGATCACGATAGGATACTTGAAAAAAAAAATTGCAAGTAGACACACCTTATAGTAATTGAGACAAAATATCAGTAGCTGTCAACACCATAAATATCATGGAAACAAAACCACGTGAAGGAAATAATGAAGGTGAAAACAGTAATGAGAATACAATGATTGAGTTCTTGATCCAAATGATTGTTTAAGTTCCCAAATTGTTTCCACCAATTTAAGTGGCATAAACACACAATATTCTTCAATACGTTCTATTTACTTTTGACAGGATTTGATTGGATCTACTATTACTAATGCTACTTTGTAGCCTTTTAAAGGTTATTTGTTTGTGTGCTAAGTGATACAATAAAGATAAAGTATTGCTTCTCATGTAATTTCCTATCAGAATGGAAGAACACATTAACAAAAAGGAGGAGCATCAACTAATTCTGTTGTGCAAGAAAAAAATTGGTTTGACTGGATACAAATGCCACTATTGTAACCTTTATTATGGATCATACTGTTACTCAGACAAGCATGACTATCGATTTGACTATCGCTCTGCTGCACACAGTGCTATAGCAAAGGCCAATCCTACTCCAAGGCAGAAAAACATGATAAGATCTAAAAGGGGTTATTGTTCTCGTAGTTGATGTGTCCTTCTAATTGTAAGAGGTTCGCTGATTGGCTACCTATCACATGATGTCTTGTTAAATCTGAGAGTCAAGACTATCTAAGAATCATCTACAGGCTGAAGAACTCCTATTCATTGTCAATTGTCATAGGTAGAATTTTTTTGTCAACTACAGTTTCAAGTCTTTGCATGTGTTGCAATATTAGGTTTGTTATGCATCATTCAGTGATTCACTACACAAAGGACCAGTAGCACCAAAATATCAGAAAAAGATAGACCACCCATGTTGTTTATCCTAAACCACCAATCCATCAAAATTGAAATAGCCTCTGTTAACAAGCAGTTTTACTCCAACAACTAAACTAATACTCTTAGTAAGCCTCAATTCCTAACTAGTCAGGGTCGGCAGTATGAAATCCTAATTAACCATGTTGCTTAATTTAGAGTCAGCAAGTTCAGAATACTAGAGTTGAAATGAGTCAAAAGGAACATACTGAAGCTGGGCAAGCAACCAGGAGTACACATGGAAGGTTCTGAAGAACAAAGTCCAAGCTTTGTTCCAAAGGATTGAAAATAGATGGGTGGAAGCGACTTGATGATTCTGCACTCAAAAGGGTCTAAGCTAAATCCAGCAAATCCTCAAATTCAGTTGCATGGCCAAACAAACTATCAACTCAAGAGCATAGATACTATCTAATTCTACTGACACAAACGAGTTGTTAATTATATATATTCCAATCAATATTTTTAAGGATCTTCATGCTTTTAATATTAGTAAAGATAAAAAGGTTGTTGTCATTCTGACAATAATAGAGAAATTATTGGCTGAATGCTGAGAGAGGCAACCACCCTTTTAATGAGAAAACCTCGACTCTCTGTAACCTCATTCATTCCCTGCTGAGCTTTTTGTTTTCTATTTCTCAACTCTAGAGAACATTTTCCTTCATACTAAAAATAACCTAAATATTAAAAAATAAAATCCATGCTGAACAGAGAAAGATTGAGGTTCAGACTTGTGTTAAGCTCAGGCAACACGAGTCCAACCATGCCATGGTTGCAAAACCACCAGAAAAGCTGGAAGCATGCCCTGCCAAGATACAGGTTCGATAATCTCATATGCCTGACTAATCAGCTCAAAAAGGAATTAAAAATGGAAAAAAATCATCATTGCATCTTTAAGGTCACTGATTATACTCACCCTCACAGCTTCCACTACCTCTACCAACAACACTCAACGCTCTCTGGTAGAATCATTAGAGAAAAGATAATGCACAGTATGATCATAGCATGAAAGGGAATAGAACCCTTTGAAACAATAAGTAACAATAATCCAAACAAGCTACTGTTTATATATTCCCTCCGTTTAAAACTGATAAAAGGTTGTTCGGATTCTTACAACAATAGAGAAATAATTGGCTGAATGTTGAGAGAGGCAACCTTCCTTTCAATGAAAAATCCTCAACTCTCTGTAGCCTCATTCTTTCCCTTTTGAGCTTTTTCCTTTTGTTTCTCAACTCTCAAAAACATTTTCCTTTATACCAAACACACCCCAAAATATAACAAATTAAGCCAAGCTGAATAGAGAAAAATGGATAAGAAAAAATATAATGTTCTCGTTCTAAAATATTTATGCAATTTGAATAAAATTAATCAAAAAATGCCCATGAGTATCATCTGATGGTAACACTACAAACTAGAAACCTTCTTAATCAATATAAGCAACTCGAGTTTAGCAAATTAGCAAAGGTAAAACAGCAAAAACATATTACTAATAAGCATAACATGAAAACATACATTGACATGGATGATTTCAGTCCGAATCAGGTTTATCGGTCTAAGAAAAATTTCAAAATCCTCTAGCTTAATCAATGGGTAGTTCCCAAGGCTAAGAATTATCTGATAGGTGTAATATTACTACATCTACCACCTAAAAACCGACACAAATCATATCAAAACCGCAAGAAAATCAGAACCCATAAGCACAATGTGTAACTCAAGGCAACAAACCATCTAGTGCAATAAAATCAGACTCTTAAAGATTGAAATTTATACCTGATAATCTCTACTCTAACAAAACCCTCTTAATGTGATTATCCCTGAGAAAAATGAGAAAATTATGAGGGTTTTTCATATATGGTGGTGAAAAACAATGAATGGAGCTCAAAAACATCAATTGTAAAATGAAATTTTCGTATCTCAAATGATCCTGAAATTCTGAGAATTATTTTGAAATCATATCCTGAAATTCTGAGAATTATTTTGAAATCATTCTCCAATTTACTTTACATTAAAACATTGAAATCATTGAAGAAATACCTGTTCAATTGGGGCAAAGAGAGTTCTTGAAGAAACCTTGAGAGATTCAATCGATGTTGAGAGTTGTCTCTTTAGGCAAACCTTGAGAGGATTCAATTGATGAGGTTGAGTGAACAGGCCATTTGAGAGGATTCAATCGATGCTTATGAAGAAAATCGAGGCTTAGTTAGATGTTGAGAGGATTCAATCCATGCTTAGAAAGTCAAATTGTTTAGAGACTTAGGCGCATGGCAAAAAACTTAGATGAATAGGGTTTTTCATTTTAAATTTTTATGAGTGTATTTTGGACTCTTTGAAAAGGAGAGAAAGTTCAATAAGTTAGAGGGAATATAATATTTTAGTGAAAATTATAAGCCCACACTTATATAGTGTTGTTTTTAGAATTATAAAAATAACACATTTTAAAAGTGTAGTCATATGTGTAAAAATGTGTTGCCAATTATATGATGATATGACAATGCTTATAAAGTGTAGCCTATACCATTGATGAGAATGCTTTACAAGTGTAGCCTGTATTATTGTGGTGAAAAGCTAAAAATTAAGGCTATGTTTTAAAAGTGTACCCAAAAACGTTTAAGGCAACACTTTATAAGTGTTTTCTAGATTTAGCGTAGCCTTAGGACTAAAATGTTGTAGTGTGGGTCACCTATTACTATTGACGATTGAGTAGATTACTCCTGCATCCAACTATTTGATGATCTCTTTGCGCACAACTTCTTGCATAGGAGGGTTGAGGCGCCTTTGGTGCTCAATGCTCGCTTTGTAGTCCTTGACCAACTGGATTTTATGTGTACACACCTTGCTAGGGATACCAATAATGTCTGTAATCGTCCATCTGATGGCCTTCTTGAATTGTTTGAGCACCATTACAAGGGCATCCACTTGCTGATCATCCAGATCTGCAGCTATTATGACTGGCAAAGTTTTATTGGCTCCCAAAAATGCATATCTCAGATATACGGGAAGGGCCTTCAATTCTTACACCGGTGGGTCTACTATGGAGGGCTTTGTGGGTGGTGACTCCTGATTCTGCAAATCTAGCTCTAGATTAGTTTGACGCCTAGGAACATAAAACGCCCCTAAAGCATTCACTTTCTCCTCATAGTCTATGATACCATCGCTGTAGAAGTTCAGTAGCACTTCCTCCAAGGTGTCAACACCCACTCTCACTTCAAGTGGTACTTTTGGCTCAGCATTATCAACAGTCTCAATAACAGAAATCACTCTCACATCATTGTCTTTCCTTACTTGCTGATACACGTTGAACATGACCTCATCTTTCCTAATCTGAACTTGAGTAGGCACTTCTCCATATCTACCAAGGTGCGTCCAGTAGCTAAAATAGGACTTCCCAAGATAATACGAACTTTAAAATCAACTTCACAATCAAGGATTACAAAGTCTGCAGGGAATGCGAATTTTTCCACTTTCACCAACACATCATAAAGTATCCCTATAGGATTCTGTACCTTGCGATCTACCATCAACAATCACATGCTAATAGGAGTAGGGGCTCCCAATCCAAACTTCTTGTAGACCGCCATGGGCATCATATTTATACTGGCACCTAAGTCACATAGTTCCCTCACGATCTCTACATCTCCGATGGTGTAGGGTATGGTGAAAGCACTTGGATCCTCTCTTTTCTGAACTAAGGACTTCATAATGACAACACTGCAATGTTTAAGCTCTTGATAAAGATCATGCTTACAGTGCACTTTTTGGTGACCAAGTCCTTCATGCACATCACATACCCTACCATATTTTCCAATTCCTCGATGAGAGGGATGTTGATGGAGAGCTGCTTTAACATAGAGAGAAAGTGCTTGAACTTGCCTTCCTCCTCCCTCATTTTGAGTCTCTAACTGAAGGGAGGAAGAGTCCTAGGGACGATCTTAAACCTTTATGGCATGTCAGCTGCTTCACTCACCCCATCCTTGCCATAATCATCTCCTTCGTCCGGATCCTTTGCCGAAATCGTCTCCTCTCAAACATCTTCTACATCAACTGACATGTGAGGGTCAATGGTTCTCTTTTCGCCCCGAGTAATGATCGCCATAAACTGCCCTTTATTTTTAAGATTTTGCACTGCATTACTAGGTAGTGTACCTCTCTGACATTGATTAAGTTGAGTGGACACGTGACCAAACTGTTGTTCAAGCTATTTGACAGCCACAGAGTGAGACTCCATTTTGTGATTAGTACTTCAAAAATATCTGATTTCATGCCCCTTAGAGTCTCATCATATTTCTCAGCCTTCTTCAACAGGCGATCAAACATCTCCTCTATTTTGGAATTACCTTTTCCTACATCGTGGTTGTGTGGTGGCACATAAGGGCCATTTCTGAAGCCTTCTTTGTGACCCCAATTTGCATCTAGACCCTTGTTCCTATCATAATATCTTCTCGGTTGTCCCTGTAAGCTCCATCTCTACCAAAGTTTTGACCTTGGGTTCCTTGACCTTTGCGCCAGTAATCCTGATTGGACCCTTGGGCATTGGTTCGAAAACCCCCCCGTCTGATCTGCAACAAAAAAATCATCCTCATCATATTATGGCTCCCTGTATATGGGTGCACGTGGAGGTTGGTAAACACAGCATTCACTCTTTCTTGGTTCTACTTTATCATCATATTTATGCTTGTGCGAAGCTGAGCAAACTTCTGCATAATATTTTCATTAATTCTAGCTTCCTCTGGCCCCACACTTACAACATATTAACTCTTTGGGGAAGCTCTATCCCACTGCCCCTATGCACGATTTGTTTTGATCACCCTTTCCATTCGCTCTGCAATCTTTGCAAATGGTTGATCTAGGAACATGCCCCCCATAATAGTGTCAACACAGGCTTGACTGTTCTCACCAAGGCAAGGTATAAGATCTCCACCAAGGCGTAATCAGCTATCTTGTAACCAGGCACGCTCCTCAGAGATTTAGTGAACTGCTCCCAAGTAGTGCTTATCGAATCACCAAGAAATTGCTCGAAATTGTTGATCTGGTCCTTCAACTTGAGCTTCTTCAATATAGGAAAGTACCTCTCCAAAAAGGCCTTCTGCAAGTCTACCCAACTGGTGATTGAAATCTATGGGAGCTTAGATAGTAATAATATAGTATTACCCGTAAGAGATAATGAGAAGACATGGAGTTCCACATCATCCATAGACAGATTTTGTTTTTCCATCACACTCTTACAGAAAAATGCCATATTATGCAGGTTTCTATGTGGATCTTCTGATGGTAAACCCACAAAGAGCACATGGTTCTGCAGTATTTGATGTAAACCACTCGAGATGGAGAACTTTATGTCTGCCGGTAGTGGTGGCAACACAATAGCTCCAGTCACCTCTATAGCAATAGGATTCAACTTATACTGATTCCACTGGTAAACATTAGGGTTGAAATCTTGAGGCTATGGAATTTCCTCCAAAGTAGATAGGTTCTCATTCCTATCATCATCATAATTATTCCTATTCGGGGCTGTATTAGCCACGTTGTTGGAATTTTCTTTTGCCATTCTTCTTATAGTTTGGTAGATCTTTGGATAAAATAAAGTTAAGGGATTGCCTTGACTCTGAGTGTTGGGCATATAGTACTCTTACACCCTGCAAAAAAAGAAAAACAACAAACAGAAGTAAAATAAAGGGAACTAAGGATTGACACTTGAATTACTAATAAATTCACTAAGTCTAGCTCTATACCCCGGCAATGGCACCAAAATCATGATGTCTCCGAAGTTACACCTCCTTTTTAGAGGATAAATCGGTCGTTGTCGAGGTATAAAACTTAATCAAGGTTAGGGCTGATCTCATAGGGAATACATAGACTCACGAAAATTCACCAATATGCAATCCGACTTATTAACCAACTCAATCCCCGAAAAGAGGGGGGGAGGGGTTGCAATAATCAATGAGAAAATAAACTAAACTATAATAGAGAGCAACTAGGGTATTGTGTTCCCCATGATTCCCTAACTTAGTATAACTGGATAACCTAGTTCTTGTCTAGTATATAGCATGCCGGACGATAATTTAAGTTCACCAATCCCTTTGGTCAAAAGTGAGAGGCGAATTTCACTATGCGACTTGGCCCATCTCCATAGTGTGCATTACTAACCATTACCTACTAGTCGCAGTACAACCTCCCCTTGGCCCAGTTTTGTTGATTAGATGGGAACATATCAATCGAATCCTGTTAACTAATCTCTTTTCCTATTCATTACTACCATAGTCCAATCAATAACACTAGGCGAGTTCAAATATTGGCGACTATCAGAAAACATGCAAAACGAAGAGAGTTAATCAATACACGCATATACACCTTCCAAGAATTGTGAATTATCCGTTTTTACTTTGTTAGTTCTTCATGGTTCCCACAACCCTAGTTGTGGATTTAGCTACTCATGCTATGTCTAAATGAAGAGATTATGAATTGAGAAGAGATAACTAAACACTTGCAGAATAGAATTAAGAACAAGAAAATCCAAAGGCAATGAAAATTATAAGCTTGAAGATCAAATTACACCACAAGTGTTCTAAAAGACTCTCTCATAATTTTCTCTCTAAAATATATTGGGTTCTCTGAGTACTAGGTCAAACAAAACAAAACAGGTGAGAACTTTTGAAAAATAATGTAAAAGACCTATTTATAATAATTAAAAACAAGTCCTAAAAAAATTAGGAAAATTGGTCGGCCCACCATATGAAAGGTACTTTACCACCTGTATTGTCTTCTATGACTCGTAGTCGAGGTTTCTTAATCTACTGCTGGCATTTTGTACTTCACTTCTACAACACCCTTTTATGAGTCATAAAATTGTTTATGAACCGTAAAGGGGGTTTAGTTTGATAACTTTCCTGTAAGTCCACTTCTTTGATCCTCAGGGGACAAAAGGTATTTTATGACTCATAAACTACTCCACTACTTGTCTGCATGTTTATAGACTTCAACATCAACAAATAACCCCTCACTGGAAATCCTTATAAAACCTATCTACGACTCGTAGAATGCTCAATGACCCATAGAAAGTCTCGTACAACGTCAAAAATGAAACACCCTAATAATGTACTTTAAAAATGCCCATAATCGTAATTTTTATGTATCTCAAAATCTGTGCTTGATATAAAAAATCCGATTTCATATTCTTGATCAAGGAGTAAAATTGTGTGGGAAATGAGTATAACTCGGATTTTAGAAGGTCCGTAGCAAAAAATAATTTTTGCAAAATTTTCAGACTCAGAAGGCATCCGCGATGCCTCCGCGATGCAGACCCATTGCGAAGGTTTGTTTGCACTTCCTTAATTTTCCTATTTCATCCTAAGGCATTGGGGTCTTGGCCCCATGCCCATCTATGGGTAAAAAAATCCATACTTAGCCATTTTTCAACTTTATATTACTCAAGACCCTCTCAAAACCCTCTATAACACTTAACCAAATATTTAATCAAAATTCAAGTGTCTCAAGCATAATTCCGGATTTCAAGAACTCCATTCAAGCTTCAAGTTTCCTTCAAGTCTACATCAAGTAAACCCAAGTTTGACGTATGTGAGTTTCAACCATTGGGTCTTTTCACCCATGGTGCCCAACCTTTCCTATTTTACGAAAATTGCATGCTTTCAAGTTGTATTACTTATAGTAACCTATTATGGATTATGACTATAAACTATTTTTGAGTTTATGAAATGTGGATTGAAAACACATCTCTTCCTATTTCAAGCTTATACTATGAGATGGTTTTTTTTATTATGACTATGCATGTTTTGAGCTATGAAACTATGATCTATTATGAGATTTGGTGATGAATTTCAAGGTATCTTAGATGAGGGTTTTACTATGTGTTGGTGGGTTGATTTACATTGAGTTTTCTCATATTATTCCACTCTTGAATTACATGATTTTAGACTAGAATTACATTCCCACCCAGTGTTTTATAAAATGTCTTCACAAGGATTCTCAAGTTGTTGATGGTTTATTACATTATTTATAAGTTAAGTGACTTTATGATGATTGAGAGATTGCATGTATGTATTGAATTCATGAAAAGAACCTATAGTGTTGCAAGTTGATCATACCTTGTAGGGAGTTGACCTAACCGTACTACCATGTTGAGGGGTAGACGCCTTGACTACCTTGTCGAGGGTGACATGCCCATACTACAATGTTGAGGGGTAGATACCTCGACCACCTTACTAGAGAGGCGATATGCCACAGATTTTGAGTAGTAGTTTCTTGGTCTATGATTATGGTCTCTTCCCACATATGTAATTTATATTTGCATGTTATATGATGTACAAGCATATTTTACCACAAACATTGATCATGCATTGCATGTTGTTATTATACCTATCTATTGCTTATGACTATACATTTTGGACTATGTTGGCTTATATCTTGTTGTATTGCATCCTATATACTTTGTACATTCAAATGTACTAATACATACTCTATGCCTACATGATGTTACCATGTAAGAATCGGAGCACCTCTTGATCGTCCTCCCCATGGATAGTCCAGAAAGCCATCTTGGGAATATCACACTCCTTCACTTTCACTTGGTGATACCCTAACCAATGATTAATCTTAGAATAGTGACTATCCCCTTGAAGTTGATGAAAAAGGTCATCAATCCTTGGTAGAGGGTACTTGTTCTTTGTTATGACTCTATTAAGATGTTGATAATCAATGCACATTCTAAGAGAACAATTCTTTTTCTTCACAAACAACACCGGTGCACCCCAAGGTGACTTCCTAGGCCTTATGAAACCCTTTTCCAACAAATCCCTCAATCGCACCTTCAACTCCGCCAGGGCCATACAGTAAGGGGGAATGAAAATGGATTGTGTATCTGGAAGAAGGTCTATACTTGAAACAACCTAAAAAGTACCCGAAAATGTGCCTCGAAATGCTTGGAATTTTAAATTTCATATATTTTAAAATTCATGCGCGATATCAAAAATCTAATTTTATATTCTTGTTCAGGGGGTCAAGATTAGGTGAAAAAAGGTCTAACCTCGATTTTAGAGCAATCGAATCACGATTTAATATTTTCAAAATTTCAATTTCTAGAATCAGTCTGCGATGGTGCCGCGATGCATAGTTGTCACAGATATATGTTAATTTGGCCTCTACGACAGGTTGGCATTGCGAACTAGACATGGGCCTATGTATTTTGTTGCCAGTGATTTTTATCTCGGTCCAAGACTTTTAAGTCTTAGACCTAAGTATTTCCAACCGTGTTTTTGCCTATACATAACCTTATTTCACCCTCATATCATCCTAAATATTCCTCAAAACCCACTCAAACAATTAGTCTGATATTTTTCTAAAAATTGAAGTCTCAAACCCTCGTCCAAATATCAAGATTCTCCTTTAAGCTTCAAGTCTCCATCTCCAATCTTCTTCAAGGTTTCTCCAAAAGCTAAGATATGTAGGTTTTAGCCGTTGGGTTCTTTCCTCCATGGTGCCCTAACCTCATTTTTACTCAATTTGCATGATTTAAAGTTGATTTTACGAATGAGTTTACTAGTATGAATTTGTCTATGAACTATGTTAAAGCTATATCAATTTGTTACTGTTTTGCTATGTTTTAAGTATAAATCTTTGATCTACTGAAAGATTTGATGGGGAATTTTAATGTATATTGCTTTAAGGTGTTGCAAGGTGTTGATTGATGGTTTTACAATGGATTTACTTGCATGATTTCATCTTTAAATTGCGCGGTCTTGTACCATCATTACACACCCGCTAAGTGTTTGATAAAATGTCCGGCTATGGTTTCTTGAGAGATTGAAGGTCCAAAGCATGAGATATGATATGGTTAAATATTTGATGATAAAATGAGCTTATGTATATGATAAATTCTATATAAAGTGTTACATTAGACCATGCCCAATCCGGGGGGACTAAAACCGGGATAACCTAGGTGGTGGTTCGTACTCATCAACCTAGTGAAGGGTTTGTACTTCTCTACCTAGTGATAGGGTGGCATCATCACTAACCTAGATGGGGGTTTGTACTCATCAACCTAGTGAAGGTTTGTACTTCTCCACCAGGGTGATGGGGTGACATCATCACAAAACCTAGTGAGGGGTTTGTACCTCACCACCTAAGTGATGGGGCGACATCATCACTAACCTATCGAGGTGTTTGTACCTTGAAAATCTAGCTTGGTATCTTCTACACATATGATATCCTCTAGGAGCATGAGCTACTTATGCATGTTTTACTTATGCATTGGTCATACATGCCATATTGTTATATTATGCCTATTGCCTATTGATATGCATTTTGACTATGATGCCTAATTCTTGTTGGATTGCATTTTATATACTTAGTACATTCAGATATACTAATGCATACTCTTGCCTACGTGATATCACCATGTAGGAACCGGTGCCCAAGTTGATCATTCTCCTCCGCATGGCTAGTTCGATACTACTCAAGCTAGTTGGTGAGTCCTCCACTTCGAGGATCTTAGTCTATGTTGCTCTTATTATGTGTTGAGACATTCTTCTTTATTGTCTATTTTCACTATGAGGGTGAGGCTGGTTACTTTGTCTTGGCCCCCACGCTTCTCTATGTATTAGATGTATTTGTTGGACATGCTATGTATCTATGCTAAGATCCTTGACTCTATTTTTCTTGATGTCTATGGTATGAAAGTGCTTTATTTAGCCCCGATTGTCCCACTTTATTTTCTCTTGATGCTTGTTTCATTGCTTCCGCGACCAAGGATGTGTAATGATGTTCTAAGATGCTTGCTTGGGGTCTCTTCGGGTTCTTCTTGCGCAGTTCATATCTAGGTCCTAGGCTTGGGTCGTGATAATACAAAAATCTATTTCCCTTTAGGGAGGAACATGGGGAAGCTCATTGAGAAAGACATCAAGAAACTCATTAACCACCAGAACTGACTCAATAGGAATGACTTTGGACTCAACATCCCTAATCCTCACAAGATGATATAGACAATCCTTAGAAATCAACCTTTGGGCTTTAAGACATAAAATGTATCTATACTTGACCACCACATCACGAATTTCCCACTCATGGATGGGCTCATTAGGGAATTAGAATTAAACCTTATGGGTTCTACAATCAATAGAAGCATAATATGCACACAACCAATCCATCCCAAGAATGACATCAAAATCCACCATGTCTAATTCACCGAAATTCCAAGGTAAGACTTTATGCAAAATGAACAAAGGACAGTTTCTATAGACTCTCTTAGAAATAATGGACTCACCAATGGGGGTAGGCAATTCATAAGGTTCACACAATAATTTGGGAATAACATGAAGCTTTTTGGTAGCAAAAGGAGTAATAAAAGAAAGAGTGGCACCCGAGTCTATCATGCATATACATCAAAATAAAAAACCTTTAACATACTGGTGACGACATCGGGCACCTCATCCATTCCTTGTCTCCCTTGAAGAGCAAAAAATCTAATATGCCTTGGATCACCCCCTTGTCGGCCTCCTCTTCCCCTTTTGAACCGCATTTGCACCTTGGCCTTATAGAAGACCATCTCTACCTTTGTTTTGATCATGAGGACAATCAATAACCTTGTGACCCATCTCACCACAACTAAATCAAGCATCAGAATTTCTCAAACATGGACCACAATGATTATTTTCACACCTTGGGCATCTAAGTTTTGTTATTCCTTCATTACAACCTTAGAATCTTTGGTTAGGCACACTTCCATTAGAAAAACTCTTTGTAGGAGCATTGGATGACCCTTGGCCTTGGAACTTGTGGCCTTGTGGAAATCGGCTACCCTTAGATCCTTGGAAACCACCTTCAAATTGAGCCCTCTTGGACTCACCACTTCTCCTTTTTCTAAGATTTTCCCCTATAGTTGCTCGGCATATGTCATAAGATGAGACGAATCCATATCCCCTACTAGCATGGCAGTATGACACTTCTCATTTACTATGTCGGATACTCTCGTCACAAATTTGTTCATCCTTGATCTAGGCTCGGCATCCAATCGTGGAACATATTTAGAGAGTTGGTTGAACTTAAGGGCGTACTCCTTCACACTCATGTAACCTTGGTTAAGTCTCATAAACTCCATGATTTTAACCTCCCCTAGCTCGATAGGAAAGAACCAGTTAAGAAATGCATTGTATATGATGTGTACCATTGAGTTGAGGTCTGTATGTTACTGTATTGTCTATATAAATTGAGTCGTCACTTTAGGACAAGCAACAATTTTAAGTTGAGGGTGTAGATGTTCTATCAAAATACAACACTTTTGTTGCCTAAAACTTAGGATTTTGTGTGTGCTCAATGTGGCATTTATGATTTTATGTGTTTTTGAGTTTAGTCTTGCAGGAAAGTAGTTAGTCATAACTTTGGGGAAAAATTGCAGAGTTTTTTGGGTTTTGGTGATTTATGAGACCCTCTATGAGTCGTAGAGTAGTCTACGAGTAGTAGAGGTAGTTTCATGATAAATTCCAGTGAAGGTTGAAATATGAACTTCAAGTCCATGAGACCTCTATATGAGTCGTAGACCATTCTATGAGTCATATATATAGGTTTTGTGAAGATTTCTAGAGAGGGATAATTTAAAGCAGTTGCAGCTAACGAGTCCGAAGTACGAGCCGTAAATCAATTTACGAGTTGTGAAGATGGTTCATAGAAGTTAAGTCAAAGATCCTAAGAGTTGATTATGAGACCCCAATTACAACTCGTAAAAGCCTCTATGAGTCGTAAATAGGTTTCGTGGAGTCCACCGACCAGTTTTTCTATTTTATTAAGGACTTAATACTAATTACTATAAATAGTATTTGTAGGTAATTTTTCATAGGGAGCCGTCTGTTTCATTATAATTAGGGTTAGAATACAATACTTAGAAAGAAAATTGAGAGAATATACTTATGAATTAATTTTATCTTCAAATCTTGTGATTCACAATCAATTTTGGATTTGCTTGATTTTAAATTCAATTGGGTAAGATGGCACGACCTAAGCCCAGGGCGTAGATATGACCGGATAATAGGGAACCCGAAGGAACCCCAAACAAGCCTCATCACATATCATGATACATCCTTGGTCGCAGAAGCAAGATAGTTCATCGTAAGAAACATTACTAAGAGGAAATTCGGATTGTGGTAGAGAGACTTATATTTAAATAGCTTGAATATCATAAGTGAGTCAAAGATCAAGCATAATACATATTTGTCCAACAATACCTCTAACATAAAACTTAGCAGGGGCCAAGACAAGTAACCGGTCTCACCCTCATAGTCAAAGTATACCAAAAAGGAAAGATAGTCTTCAATACATAGCATAAGAACATAGATATTGCCCTCGGACATGAGGAGCCACCAACTAGCTTGAATGGAAGCCACTAGCCACGTGGAGGAGGATGATGACCAAATGGGGCTCCGGTTCCTATATAGGAATATCATGTAGGCATAGAGTATGCATTAGTACATTTGAAAGTACTCAATATGTAGGATGCAATGCAACTAGAGATAGGCAACATAGTCAAAATGTATAAGTATAAGCAATAGATAGCATAATAACGATATGACATATATGAATGGTGCTTGAAGTAAAATCATGCTTATATAGAACACAGTATGCGGCTAGAAATAGACCATCCTTTGGCTAATGGGCTTACCACCTCCCATCCTAGGTGATGGAGGTATAACCCCTCAATTTGGTTAATGAGGTATAACCCCTCAATTTGGTTAATGAGGTATCAACCCCTCAATTTGGTTAATGAACATCGTCCCTTTTATCATAATGGTGAAGGAGTGGTACCCCCATCAAGGCATGGTCATCTTAGAATAACATAGATAATTCTCATAAATATAGCTCATATAAACATTAATTTCATCATCATAAAGTCATTCAACTCATAAGATATGCATTAGACCTTCAATTCCTCAGGAAACCATATCTGGGCATTTTATCAAATACTTGGCGGGTCTGTAATGGGGGTACAAGACCATGCAATTTATAGATTAAATCATGCAAGAATCCATTGTAAAACCATAAATCAAC
>JAABOM020000092.1:12366764-12411790 GCA_011800125.2 Solanum clarkiae
TTAAATTGACTTATGAAAAATAAAAAGTATCACACAAATTTAATAAAAGGGAGTAATGAATTTCAATTTAAGGCCGTTAAAAAGTGCAAGTTTGGATGGGAGTTCTTAGTTGTTGAGTTGATTGGCTACCTGAATTTTTAACTTGTTTGATTCTTCACCTTGTAATTTCTTCTCGTAACCCTGATATAATAAAAATAATTTTCTTAGGGATCATTTAGTACGGTGTATAAGAATAATACTTAGAGCAGTGTTTTGGACCGCGACAAGCGTGGCGAGGGGCACTCGCCTTTTTGAATTGAGGTGTCAATTTTATATCAAAATCTTAAAATATTTTAAATATCTAAAATCTCAATAGCAATAACATATCTTAGCAAATATTTCAATTCAAAAAGACAAAAATTAATAGTAGATACTAAAAGTCTACAACTTGAATGACTCAATAATTCATAAGACAATTGACAAACAATACTAGAACTCTAAAAGTCTAGTCTTCTTTAAGATTATAAAAATCTTGAAGATCAACAACCATTTTATTTTGATTATATTGTTCCTCATCTTCTTCCTCAGACTCTTCATCAACTAGTGTCCATGTCCTACTTGAACTTGAAAATGTAGTTTGTACTCCTTTGCCTTTGTCAAGTGCCCTTGATCTTCAAGGAATTCTCCTAAGACAATAGATGCTCTCATTAGCTACAATTATCGTAGCAATTGTACCCCAAGTACGGTCACCTTCCTCATATACTAGTTCATCTTCTTGATCTTCAGGGCCTCCAATCAATCATTTATTTGACTCATCAATATAATCCAAGGCAACTGCATTTATGGTGTCACAAGTCGTCACGCCCTGAGAGGGTATCTAAGACGTGGTCAGCACCCAGAGACTATTGCTAGTACCCAAGTGAACCACTTGGCCTCATCATAATCATTCAATCAATAAACTCTACGAATCAGCGGAAGATAAAAGAAAAATAAATGTGCACATCTTATCATTTAGTCTCAAATAATAATATAAATAAAAGGCTAGTAGAAAGAACTAGTTCACAATTTTAACAATCAACATCCAACTCTAGTCTATGAAGCATTTATCACTATCTGGTGATGCCAATGACAGACTCATGGCTACCTCAATCAAAATACAGTTAAATAGTGTCTAACTCTAAAGCAAGATGAAAATAACATAATGAAATAATGAATCCTCTAAAGTAGGGGAGGCTCCCCAATCAGTTGAACGTCCTAGATCCTCAAGGTTACACCTACTGATGATCTCTATCCCTTATATCTACATAATAAAATGATGCAACGCCAAATGACATCAGTACGTGGAATGTACGGTATATAAAGTAGCTGAATAAAACAGAAAAAGGTAGAATAATATGAAACAACAATCAACTCAATATAGAAATCAATCAACATGTCAAATGTCTATCTAAAGCAAGAATAAATAGTATACAAGTGACCCATCAATCCTCATCAATCAAATCAGACTCATCTCAGAGGAACTCATCTCATCTCATCACAACTCAGAGTACTCAGTTGAGAACTTTCTAGGAGTTTTTCTTATCCAACAATAATCACTTATAAGCTAGTGATTGTACAATAATCACACTGATGTTGCCACAACTATTCCGTACTTGCCAGGTAGGGAACGAATCGAGACCATAATGGGAAAAATGGAGACAATAATCTATAAATCCTTTATTGATTTCAGGGACTTCTAATCAGAATGAACCTCAACATAAAGTGATGTGATGATCCTAATCCTCACCTACGCTTGTCTATGTAGTTTGACGAGTGCGAGTTGGATTAGCTTTTACTCTTTCGATACTCGATACTCCTCTCATGACTCAATGCTCATAAATAATCCATCCAATCAAGTCAATTAAACTATCTCAATCGTCTCATCTCAAATCAGCCTTGTAAAGGCACTACCATTCAATCGTCTCGTAGAGACTCTAATCATCTCATCCATCAACATCTCAATCATTAGCTCAAGGCTTAGAACAATCATTAGAGGGTAATGGAATAGACCATTCATTAGAGTTCATTAGGGAAGGCTCATTGACCATCAAATACTATTAATCTATCATCATTCTCACATTGATAATCATAATCTCTATCCACGTTCTCAATCAAGGCTCTAGACTCAATTCCTATCTTCTTTCATGCATGTTATTAACAATTAACATATAGGATTGTATAATATTTCATGAAAAATATTCAATTCAAGAAAGTAAGTTCGTGATGATCATCAACATAAGAAAATACATGTAATTAGCATAAAATTTCAAGAAAACCCATCAAAAACATGTATATGGACTTATGAACCATCAACACTCATCTAATACCATTTATGGGGCATATGAGAGAATAATCTCATGCTTTCAGTTTATCCTTACACACCTGAGTTGAAGCTATCAACAATCACCTTCAAGAATCTCCTTGAATTCTTCAATTTTACGCTTCTCTCTTCTCCTCTCTCTAGAGCTAGTCTTTCAAGTATTTAGAAAAGGACTTAGAATGGGGTTTTAGACCTTATTTATGCATCATAACGACCAAATTTGATCATGTTTAAAGTTTAGGAGGAGTTAGGAATTGATCAGAATATCCCCTCAAATTGAAACGGAAAATTTTCCCCAAAAAATGCCCAGTCCGCGCACGGACTTATACAAATTTTTCCTAAAAATTTTCAAAACAAGTTTTCAAATCTCGTCAAATTTTTTAAAAAAAAAATGTAAGTGTTGGTCTGTATCCCGTCATGCCTTGGGTGCACACCAACACTGTTTTTCATCTCAGATCGAAAATTGTTTTTTTGATCCGATAACTCTAAAATCTGAACGAGACTATTTTTTCACTCAATTTTTCATGCTGATTGCATATCCGGTCTCAGATTTGCAAACAGGGAATGGAAAGATACATTACGCGCACATCTCTATTCTAGGGATATTTTGATAATTTTATCAGGTGTTACATCATCTCCCCCTTGGGATCATTCGTCCTCGAATGATTTGTGAAGGTGGATATCAAGACACGAATAGACACAAAACGTTTCTCAACATTCAAATCTACCAAGAAAACTTTCGACTCCTCATCACTATCAACAATCTCTATTCAACTCAAGAATAGACAGTAACTCACGAAAAGACAATCAATTTGGTTAAGGGTAAGGAAATTACTTTTAACATTCTCATTATTTTGCACGGATAGGTGCATATATTTTACTTTCATCTCTTCCTCAGATTTTCATGTGGCTTTTTCAATAAATTGATTTCTCCACAGGACCTTGACTGAGGTTATATCTTTAGTTCTCAACTTTTGAATCTGATGATCAAGGATTTGGGCCGAAATTTCTTCGCAGGTCAAGCTATCTTTCACTCCAATGCTCTCTATAGGGATCACCAAGTAAGGATCTCCCAAACATTTCTTCAACATCGACACGTGAAACACTGGATGGATTCCGTCTAACTTGGAAGGCAACTCTAATTCATAAGCAACCTTCCCAATCCTCTTCACAATATGATAAGGTCCAATATAGCATGGACTCAATTTTTGCTTCTTTCCAGATCTCATGACACCCTTCATAGGTGACACTTTCAAATATTCCCAATCATTTACCTTAAACTTCAAATCTCTCGTCCTCACATAGGTGTAGAATTTCTGTTGACTCTGTATTGTTCTCAGTCTTTCTTTAATGACCTTTAACGTTTCCATTGATTGATGGATAAGATCAGGCTTAAATAACTCTGCTTCTCCGACCTAGAACTACCCAATTGGTGATCTATATCTCCTCCCATATAAAGCTTCATAGGGAGGCATCTGAATGCTTGCATGATAGCTATTGTTATATACAAATTCAATCAATGGTAGGTGATCATCTCAGTTTCCTTTGAAATCAAGAACACAAGCTCTCAACATATCCTCTAATGTCTGAATTGTACGCTCTGCCTGACCATTTGTCTGTGGATGAAACGTTGTGCTCAATGTACACTAGATCATTAAGACGTGATAGTGCAAGCCTATCTCTCTCTTTAGAATGTATCTACACATAAGTAGTAGATATTAACTAATAAGTATAAATAGTAATATAATAATTAAGATATGAAATATTTTTTTACGTGTTCAAACACACTCCAGTTTTGCTCATATCCAGATGAGCTACAAGTTAGACTTAACACTTTCATGGCAAGCTTTTGCAAGTTTGGAGTTTGACTATGAAATAGTGACCACCATTCAACTATAAAATAATAATAATAATAATATTTATAATAATAATAAGTATAAATAAGTCACATAAATTAAGTGAAGCTATATTGTAAATATAAGAACTAAATCTACTCACTTACCGGGTGACCTTGTGTCTTTGGCTCTTTGAGCCTGACCATAACCAAATAGTCCCTCGGTATTTTTGTACCTAGAAAGCTCCACGAATAGTAAATCTTGTGTTGTTATATTGAGGTTCATCTTCACATGCATGATAATTCGTCCACACATTTTGGTGTATGGTGCCATCGTTATGAGCTTTAAAAATAATTCTGGATTCAAAATATAGCTTGCAGTATGCAAAAGCCGATGAAGTTGGTCAATCCACCTTGAATTAATGATTTCAAATACTTTCTCATATTGCTTCTTAACTCCACTAAAGGTCCGCTCAATAACTTCCTTAGCTCTGTCCATTTTTGCTTCATAAATATAGCCCATCGAGGGTTTTTCTCCTCCCTATTTATCAAATGAAGCACTTTTATTAAAGGGCCATAAATTTTAAGTACCCAAACAATATCATTCCAAAAGTGGGCTGAAATAAGAAAACTAGCAACATTTTTCCCAAAGTTCTTTATCTACTTGAAATCCATTTGGTTGAGAGGATTAGCATTCTTGATTTGTGCATGAGTAATCTATGTTATTATTTCAATGTGAACCTTATTTATGTTGTTAATTGAATTTCATATTGTATTGTTGATTTAAGTTTGAATCTCTATTACCTATGCTAAGCTCACCTCATTCATGACATATGCATACATGACTATAGATTTTATGAAAATTATGAAGTGAGTTAAGGCCAATTATGTTTATATATATGATTTTGATAAGATTATGGTTATGATAAGAATATGATCACATAAATGTCTATTATTATGGCTCTTTGACCACTTTGGGTGCTTACACCATCTGGTATATGTAAATGAGCTATTGCTATACATGAGTATCATGATTATGAATTATAATTTAGTTTTTGAGCTTAATTATGAATGTATGAGAAATATGTTTGGCTTTTGAATTTAAATGTGTATTGAAATGATTTGAAAGGATTATTGCCTCTTTGAAAGCATGTACATTTATAAGTATTTATGTGGAATATTTGACTTAGCACTGATGGATTCGGGATCTTCTTTCTTTCGTTGAACTATGAGCCAATCATAGGTATATGTATATGAAAATCCTATCCGAAATGGAGGTACCCGTAAGGAAGGTTAATTCTCCAAAATGGGGTGCCCGTAAGGAGGAGAATAATGCGATATGATATAATGTGAAAATCCTATCCGAAATGGGGGTTCCTATAACGAAGGTTGCTTCATAAGAAATGTAGGTGCTCGTAAGGTGAAATATGGTTTACTTTTGGCAAGTAGACTACCTCTTTACTAGTGAGGGGATTTCATCGGGATTCCAAGCAATAGCTCACTTGGTCTTACTCTTGTCAGTTGAGGTAACATCCCCACTATATATGAGCATTATTACATTTCATGCATCATGAATTTCGTGGTATATTGTTATACTACTCTTCGTTGGATATATGTTTCTTTATATATTACGTGCTTTTGTCATCTAACATTGAATACAGGTTTGATAAGTCATGTGCATTGCATGCCGCATATGTAGTATATTCAAACATACTAACGCATCCTTTTGCCTATATGATCTAACCATGTAGAGACCAGAGACTACTTTTATCCACCGTTTGATGGCTAGATCAGATTTGAGAAAGTATTATGGTGAGTCCTATCTTCTAAGGACAAGCCACCATCAATCTACCTTATGTTGTTTCCACTTTTCTATTTACCTTGAGGATGAGCCCGGAACATGTCTTGGCCTATCCTATCTTATGATTAGAGGCGCTGTTGGACATCTTTTAGACTCTTGTGCGGATATATGCTATGTGTTGTATTTAGAGCTTATGATTATGGTTATCTATCGGATATGATTATTATGAATTGCTCATGAGTGTTATGGTATGGATTATGATTTGGAAATGTGAAAGATCCTAAGTCCCGAATTGCCCCCATAGAGTGAATCATACTTACCCGCCCCTTAGTTCTTATGTGTTAATCTGTTATGTAAATCCATGTTACTCCATATTCCTACGACATTCCCATCGCGTGAGTCTTACTTTTACATCCCTTAGAACTATGTGTTCACTATTTGTATATGCTTCTGAACCGATGATGTGAATATGGATATTTTAAGGCTTGTTTGGGGACTCTCGGGTTCTCATTCGCTATGTCACTCCTAGACCCAAGGTCCGAGTCATGACACTAATGTAGGAATGAATCTTGATGGCCTTATTAAAAATTGTTAAAGCAATATTATGGTAGTTAATCGCTAATAAGTATTAAATATTAACTATAAAGAAAGTTGAGGATAGAAGAGTGATATTACCTCAAGCTAGAGCTGTTAATATGGGCTAGGCCCGTTGGGCTGGTCTGGCCTAACCCGTGATTTAGTATGGTTGGACTAAGATTTTTGGAGATCATTTAACAAATGGGCTTTTTAACTCTGCCTGAATAAGTCTGCTGATCTGTGAGGCTTTTGCAATATGGGTTGGGCCAGCCCGTGGACTGAATTAAAAGATAATTAAAAATGAAAATAAAATAGAGTATTAAAAATAATAAGAGTCCCAACTCAAAGTTTATTTAAACATTTTAAATATTAAAATTAAGATACAAATTATATTTTTTTAGTATGTAGTAGTAACATTAATACGATGTAATATTGTCCTGTTGCTATTTATTTTAATATTTTTAAATTATAATTTAATTTAAAAATTTATTAAAAAAATATACTTCTAAAAATGTGGGCCGGCTTGAAAAGGCTCGCAACTCACATACTAATGGGCTAGGCTAGCTAATTTCTAGCCCATGAAAAAAATGGGTCAGCCCAACCTGGCCTGTCAAATTCTAAAACCTGTATGGGCTAGCCCAGATAGCGTGGGCCAACCATATTGATAGCTCTACCGAAGCATATGGGTTTGTCACAACCCGGACCTAAGGCCTAGGGGTGACATGGCAAATGAGAACCCGAGAGTCCCTAAACAAGCCTCATTGTATCCATATTCACATCATCGATTTGAAAGCGCAATCGAAAAGTAAACATATAAGTCTAAGGGACAGGAGAAAATGACTCACGCTATAGGGATGTTATAGGAAATAGGAGAAACATGTATTTACAAAGCATGTAGCACATAAATATTAAGGGGCGAAGTAAGTATGACTCACGCTATGGGGGCAATTCGGGACTCAAGATCTTTCACAACATAACATAGAAATATTTCATAAGCTCGTAACCAAATCATATAACGAAAACAATTAGATAGCCAAAACCACAATAACCTCCAATCACAACACTTAGCATGTAATCGTAAAAAAGTTTACAAGATGTCCAACATTGCCTCTAGTTATAAGGACAAGGGCAAAGACATGCCCCGGGCTCACCCTCAAAGTAAATAAAATAAGTAAAAGCAACACAGGTAGAAGGATGGTGGTTTGTCCTTGGAAGATAGGACTCACCACAAAAAGCAAAACTTGTGATATAAGCTAGACTTCATACGGTGGATGATTGTAGTTCTCAGTCCTTACATGACTAGATCATGTAGGAAAAAGTATGCGTTAGTATGTTAGAATGTACTAAGTATGCAGGCATACAATGCATATGACTTATCAAACCTGCATTCAATGTTAGATGACAAGGGCACATAATATAGAAATATATATTTATATATGTCCAAAGAAGAGTATATAACAATATGCCATGAAATTTATGATACATGAAATGCAATAAAGCTCAGATATAGTGGGGATGAGACCTTAACTGACATCTCAAACTCATGGAGCTATTGCCTGAATTTGCCCGATCTTGACCTCCCATCGGGTTAGAGAAGATCACTTGCCAAAGGTAATCTATACCACACCTTATGATCCGATCATTTTGTATGTGATGGCCACCTTTCTTACGACCCGGTCATTTTGGAAAGATTTCCATTATCATTTCGTATCATACCAATAAAGTAATAACCATCTATTATGACCTCGTCATTTCGGTGATGGCTACCATTCCTATGCTGACACATAGTTCAAGGAAAGGGAGAGGACGCTTGGGGATAGCCCTGATGCCCCCAATACATCGGTGCAAGTCAAACATCCTACAAGAATACTCATATATAAATGATTCAAAAGTGGCAAGTCATTTCAATTCATTTCAATGTACATTTAGGCTTAAAAACCAAACATATTTCATAATTCTTTGTACTTGGGCTCAAAAGCCAAATCATAATTCATAATCATGATACTCATGCATCGGAAAAGCTCATGCATATGACAATATGGTGCAAGCACCCAATATGCTCAAAGAGCCAATAACAATAGATATTTATGTGATCACATTCTAGTCATAACCAATATATGAGCTTAAATTACCAAACTTCATTTCATATGAAAAAAATATATGTGAGTTTAACCCACTGATAATTTCATTAATCCAATGCTCATGAATGCATATGCTATGTATGACAAGATAATAACATGGGTAACGGAGATTCAAACTCAAATCAATAATACAATATGAAATTTAAGTAAAGACATAAGTAAAATTCACAGTTAAAACATAATATAGTTTACCAATGCACAAATCAAGCTTTAAAGAGGACATGCAAATCCATAATTGTATAATCTCAATAAAAACCATCGTATTAGGGATTAAATCAATATACAATCACAAATAAAGCATAGCTCATACTTTAATTGAATTTAATAAACCATAATATTGAAAACCCATATTCAAAGTAAACTAAAATTCATGAAAATTCAAGTAAAAGGGTTTTGGGTCTTCTTGGTTGAAAGGGACCAATAATCAAACCCACATACCTTAGCTAATGAAGAATATTCAAGAAGAAATTTGGTGAAGAAAGAGTCTTTTTGTGATCCCCAAGCTTAACACCCACAAGAGTTCTTTAAAAGAGACTTGAGAGAAATTTCAAATGTAAGGAATGAAATTGATTGTTAGGAATAGAGTTTAAGTCATTAGGAAGTCTTTAGGTAGCATAGGAAGTCACAAGACACCCTTAAAATAAACCATAATTACAAAAATACCATTAATGAAACGAGTTAAAAAAATTGAACATCATCACTTCAAAGGAGGCTATACGGTCCGTGACACACCCAACGGACCGTATACTTATCCGTGAACCAAAAATTAGAAAAATTATACTTGATGAAGGTCCGAAATGATAACCCTATACTTAGAAAAATTTGATGAAATCATCAATACGGGGAGCCACACGAGCCGTGTGAAGCCATATGGCCGTGTACCCATCTGTGTCCCCTTCCTTGGAAAGATTCTCTTGATAAAGTTTCGAGTTAGTGATTTAAAACTTAGAAAAATTTCACTCCAAAAGCCATACGGGAGGCCTCATGGGCCGTGTCACCTCATACGGGCCGTGTACTTGGCCATGTGACTTTACTTGATCCCAAAACTGTGAAGGGCCACCACACAGTCCGTGAGGTGTCAGACGGGCCGTGAGGGGTCCATATGTGGTGTGAAATAGTTTGAAACTCCATGTTTAATAGACAAGCACCCTCAAAAGGACAAGGTCTACTTCATGGAAGCTAACACGGGCCGTGTGACCTCATACGGACCGTGAGAGCTCCATAGAGCATCACCTTGGTCTAAAACCTCTTGAAACTGAAATTTCCAAGCTCCAATGAGGTAGTACAACATCCAGGTCCTTATATCATATCCCCCTTGGGAACATTCGTACTCGAATGTGCAAGAACAAGGCTTGATAGGCTTGACTTAGAGCATAAAACATCCAAACACAAGGTAAAATACATTTTCATCACTTGAAAATCATAAGGTCATTAAAACTCATATTAAAACATTTTCAAATCATTCAAAACAATCATGAAAATCATTTTGGTGCACATGTATGCATATCATGTCATGAAACTCAAGAGTGAAAGAATAAGGACCACTTGGAAAAGGAAGAACCTAATACCTTAGGCTTGAGTAGATTGGAAAATAAGGGGATATTGCTTCTTCATTCCACTCCACCTCCCATGTAACACTCTCCACACGTTAATTTATCCAAAGCACCTTAACCAAAGCAACATCCTTGTTACAAAGCCATTTTACTTGCCTATCCAAAATCTCTACCGAAATTTCCTCATAAGATAAGTGTCCTCAACCTCCACATCTTCCAAAGACACAATAGTACTAGGATCAACAACCAATTTTCTCAATATAGACACATGGAAGACCGGGTGAATAGAGCTTCAATCCGGAGGGAACTCCAACCTATAAGCTACATTCCCAATCCGATCCCCAATCTCATAAGGGCCTACATACCAGGGACTTAGCTTGCCTTTCTTACCAAAATGCATCACACTTTTTGTAGGTGAGACCTTCACATACACCTAATCACCAACATGAAACTCAAGGTCTCTCTTTCTAACATCCAAATAGGACTTTTGGCGACTTTGGGCCATCTTCAACCTCTCCCTAATCAACTTCATTTTCTCAATATCCTCCACCATGAAAATCGGGCCAATCAAAGCCATTTCTCCTAACTCAAACCATCCCACCGGAGACCTCCAACTCCTACCATACAAAGCCTCAAACAAAACCATACCAATGCTAGCATGGAAGCTATTATTATAGGCAAACTCGATGAGTAGAAGATAGATATCCCAATTACCCTTGAACTCCGACACATAAGCCCTCAACATATCATCCAAGCTTTGGATTTTCTTCTCGGCTTGTCCATCAGTTTGAGGATGAAAAACGGTGCTCAACTTTACCTTAGTATCAAGCCCTCTCAAATGACCTCCAAAAGTGAGAAGTAAATTGGGTACCACGATCTGATATGATAGACCTAGGCATACCATTCAACCTCACAAACTCTTGGATATACAACCTTGCATAATCTTCGGCACCAAAAGTAGTCTTGACCGGTTGGAAATGAGTCGCCTTAGTCATTCAATCAATGATAACCCAAATGGAGTCAAATTGCCTTCGAGTCCGAGGCATACCTACCACAAAGTCTATGTTCATATCTTCCCACTTCCAAGTAGGAATCTCAATGTCTTAAGTCAAACCATCGGGCCTTTGGTGCTCTACCTTCACTTGTTAGCAATTACAGCATTAGATACAAACTTGGCTATATTCTTCTTCATACCATGCCACTAATACACCTCCCTCAAATTTTGATACATCTTAGTAGATCCCAGATGAATAGAATAATGAGAGTTATAAGCTTCACTCATGATCACCCTCCTAAGATCGTCCATGTCTGGAACACATAACTGATCTTGATACCGAAGCACACCATCTCTCCCTTGGGAGAAAATCTCTATATTCTTTTCGACGACCAATTTCTTCAACTCAACCAATGACGGATCTAGATCTTTCTTGGCCTTTAATCAACAACCACTGAGGATTTGGCCCCATTTTTGAACATAAACACCACCACTATTAGAGTCAACCAACCTAACACCCAACCTATTCAAACGATGAACATCTCTTGCCAACAATTTCTTTCCTTTATCAACATGAGTCATACTCCCCATAGATAGCCTACTAAGAGCTTGGCTACAATATTCGTCTTGACGGGGTGATATTGTACACTCATATCATAGTCTTTTAGGAGTTCCAACCATCTCATTTTTTCCTGAAGTTAAGATCCCTTTGAGTGAACACATATGCAAACTCTTATGATCAATAAAAACATCAACATCCACCCCATACAAGTAGTGCCTCCATATTTTCAAGGCAAATACCACTGCCGCTACTCAAGGTCATGAGCCGGGTAATTACACTCATGCATATTCAATTGCCTTGATGCATACGCTATCATCTTACCATGTTGTATAAACACAACTCAACCCAATCTGAGAAGTATCACAATACACCACAAACCCATCCAAGCCATTTGGTAAAGTCAAAATAGGAGCCAATATAAGCCGATCCTTCAAGGTTTGAAAACTCTTCTCACGTTCATCCGACCACACAAACTTAACCTTCTATTGGGTCAAATTAGTCAATGGAGATGCAATAGATGATAATCCTTCAATGAACCTCCTATAAAAACAACCTAACCTGTAATGACCCTAAAGGTCATTTTTGATATTTTTAACTAAATTACTATTTTTGTTCTTCCTAAAAGTTACTTTGACTCATTATTAGCTAATGCTAAAAATCAGATTTCGAAAGCATGATGATAAGCTTGAGTTTTGCAAATGAAAGAGTTTTTAAAGGCTTAAGTTGGAAAATTTGAGTTTTCGGGCGTTCTGAGTTTCAATTGTCGGATCATGATTTTGTTGATTCCATCAGATTCGGAATGTCAAATCTGGTCTAGGGGAACTTGCATAACTTAATTTGGAGTTAAAATGAAGATTTTAGGTCAGAAGTTGTATTTTTGGTTGTTACCGGAGCCAAAGTTTGACTTCGATCAACAGTTGGGGTTCGGAAGCTCAAATTGGAATTCTGAAAATTTCAATAGTTCCAGATGGTTGAACTAACACTAGAAATGGTTCCGCTATAATTTTTAGAGCTTTTGAGAATAATTTGAGTTTTTGAGTTCGAAACTAGTTCAATTGAGCTTTCTCAGGTTTTGGGTCAAGGAGGCCTCAATTACAAATTCTGATATTTCCATTGGATCCATAACGTTAAGTTTGGTAGTGAAAGACCTTTCTCTTAGTACCTGACGCATTTTAGGGGTATTTTGGTCTCTTCGGTAGTTTTTTATATTGAGAAATGGGATCCACATTGGAATAAAACGATCACCAATGAGAATCTTGACCACACCAATGAGTTCAGAATGTCCTTTCCAATCAGATTTCATATATGAAGTATATTTTTCTGACTCTAAATGAAGCCGGAGCATTGAATTTAAATTTCACAAATTGCTGAAATTACTGAAAGGGTGGGTGATGTGGCCCAATAAGGTCCTGACATGTGGAAGACCCGATTTCTAACCCTAAAAGCTGCAGATTTATGCAGAACGTTTGCAAATTTTCTCTAAACTTCAACCAACGTTTTCTCTCTCAATTTTGATCGGATTTGAGCGATTCAAAAGGCTAAATTATATATTTTTCTGAGGAGAACACTGTGGGAGCTTCAAAAATTAATTTTTGTGTGTTGTTTGAGGTAAAATTCATGATCTTGCTGTTGCGTTTTTAATATATTTTGAAAACTTTAACATGCGATTTCTTCCTCATATTAGCTCTGTTTTTGAATTGGTTCTCGCTGTTGAATTTCTTATTACTTGAGAAACATTTTTCTGTAAAAATTTTCAGATTCCGATGATATTTTTCTGGCAACAAAATATTTGGACCATTTTACCCTTTTCACCCTAATTAATTGATTTTAGTGTCGTTAAATTCATTATATAATTATAATGGTATATTTGAATAGATCTTGGTAAATTGGAGTGTCATAGAAAGAGAAAGCTTCAGAATTGACGTGATTCGAGACTTTATATAAGGTAAGTAAATTTCTTAACCTTTGTTAAGTATATAGAATCTTGTGCATCTAGTGTGAGGTGTTGAGAATGATTTTGAGGTATTGAGTTAGTGTTGATATTGTAACGAACTATGTTATTGTAAACTATGCATTGTATTAAAATAAGATATTTTCTCATTATTGTGTAAACATGCCTATTTGCATTCACTTGTGTGAGAAGTATTCTGTGGACTGAAAAAGAATGAGAATTAAAGAGGATGTACCATTCACACACTGCAACGAATACTATGATTCGAGGGTCGTGTCGCACGCTGTGACGGTTACTATGATTTGAGGGACGTGTCGCGCGCTGCAATGTATACTATGATACGAGGGTCGTTCGCACGCTGCGATAGATGCATGGACTAGAAGTCCCCCATGAGTCCCAGACTGTGAGACAGCGGGTGTGTATCACTAGGACAGACATGCATCATTTTATTTGACATTGCATTGCATTGCATTACACCTTATTATCATTTATAAACATGTGAGTACTTTTTGTGAAACTTCTGATAGAAGCACTTGATCCTTGGTATTGTTGATATATAATAGTTGGTGTGGTTATTGAGCTATACGCTATGTACATTGTGAACTGTTAGGCTGGGCTAATTTTATACAGGGTGTAGTCGTGGGGGTTTGGTTGGAGTGTTGGGGGTACCTATATTCTATATTACTTAATTTTGTGTTTAGTAGTTTACTTGCTGAGTACCATGTATTTGGTACTCACCCCTTGCTACATTTTGTAGGATGCGAGCCCGATCCCTCCGGTCAGACTTTTCTCATTACAGGATCGAGCTTCTGGATTATTCTTAAGATAGTTGCTTATGTATTCAGCAGACCTTCAAGGAATCTATTATTATGTTATGTTCTATTTGAGAACTAGACATGAGACATATATTTTATTCAAAATTAGAGACTTGTACATGTGACACCGGTCCTTGGGATAGTTGTAGTTGGTATTCATATGATTAACTGTTGTGTTAGTCTATTCATCTTCTGCAATTATTGTTATATTTGCTAGTAAGTGTTAGGCTGACTCGCCTTGGTGGCTTACATGAGTGTCATCACGCCTGAATTTCGGGTCGTGTCAGTTAGTATTAGAGCCTCAGGTTCATTGGTCTCATATGTGTACAAGCCCAGTTGAGTAGAGTCTTGAGGATCGGTGCGGAGACGTCTGTTACTTATCTTTGGAAGGCTACAAAGAATATTAGGAAATTTCCTCTTGTTCTTTCTGTTCATATCATGCATAGTTATTGTGGGTCTTGATATGTTGCATGGTTTGAAATTTGACCCAGCTTAGAGGTAATGAGTTTAAGATATGGATGTGTGGTCAACATTAGATTTTCCTTTAATTTGAAATGGCTTGGATGTAGATGAAATTAGATGAGGTATGTCCAGGGCAAGATTCGGACGACGTGGTTGAATTGAAGGAGCTTAGGGAGCAACTTCAAGATCTCTTGAGTTAGGGGATCATACGTCGGAGTGTATCTCCATGGGGTGCTCTATTTTTTATAGGCAAACGATAGTTCTATGAGAATACGTAATGATTATAGACAGTTAAACAAAGTAACAGTAAAGAACAAGTATCCTTTCCCTATAATGGATGACTTTTGACCAGCTTCAAGGTACAACCATATTTTTCAAAATTGATTTGAGATCCGAACATCATCAGCTACACATCTGAGCTTCTGACATTCCTAAGATAATTGTTCGGACGAGGTGTGGGCACTATGAGTTGCTTGTGATATCCTTTGGGATAACCAGTGCCCTAGCCGTATTTAGGGAGTTGATGAATGGTGTATTCCAACTATATTTAGGTTCCTTGTTTTTTTTCATCGATGATATATTGGAGCACTCCAATGCCAAAGAGGATCACAAACGACACTTAAGGGTTGTGCTTCAACGGCTTAGAGGGGAGAGGTTATGTGCCAAGTTTTATTTCAAATGTGAGTTTTGGCTGAGTTCGGTGGCATGATATTCGTTGTTTGGTGGACCTAGCTGGTTATTAGAAGCGACTCGTTCTTCTCTTTTATAGTAACCCCATTGATCAGGCTCACTTAGAACAATACTCTGTTCTTGTGGTCAGAGGAGTGGGAGAACAGCCTTCGACAGCTCAAATCTTTGTTATCTATAGATCCAATTTTGACATCGCTAGAGAAAGGTGTTGATTTCACAGTCTGATGTGATGCACTTGGAGTTTGTTTGGGTGGAGTTTTGGTGCAAAAAGGGAAAGTGGCAGCTTATACTCTTAGACAGTTGAAGGTTCATGAGAAGAACTATCCTACCCAGTACTCGGAGCTGGAAGCGATTGTATTTGTGTTGAATCTACAAAAGCACTACCTATATACTACACATTGTGACATCTTCACCGACCATCATAATTTGCAATACATCTTCAGCAAGAGATGGATTGAGCTTCCAAAGGATTATGATGTGACTATCTTATATCACCCGAGGAAGGCCAATGTGGTATAGCATCGTTAGAGGAATGACTATGCTATCAGTGTAATAATTATGGATTTCTAGTTGTCACATCTGAAAATGAGGGTTGATTAGTAAGGACAGAGGATGACATTGTGCTCATTGAAATCATGATCTCTACTCAGTCTTCTTGGAGTGGATATATAAGACAAATGACTATAGTACAACTGCTATGAGGGTGTCATGTATATTTAGCTATGGACTATGGGTTATGCTACTTCTGCCACCCATCTTGTCTGTGGAAGAAGGTATATTATATTGGTAAGAGATGAAACTAATTCAAGTATGTGTGATAGCCATTCAATGAGAAAAAATTGTTAACTATTCAAGCATGAACTTCTTAAAGAATATGATGGATTCTACTGGTGAATCTGGTGGTACTTCTATTGTGGTACTAGTAATATACAAGGACAGACACATTGATCATTGAGAGCGGACACTAGTTACTAAGGAGTTATCAGTTGTTACACTTACTCAGGTAGTGGAGTTTGACATTATTGTCATATTTGAGGAGAATCAATTGGTTGATACTGTAGCTGCTTGGGTTTGAAATTGGTTATAAGGAAAGTTATAGTGCTGAATTTTAGAATGGGTATTAATATGTGTAAGTGAGGATTTTATTCCAGAGACCTCTATGGGGACTGGTGACTCCATTGTGAGCCAAGAGGAGCCCATTATTATCAAGATAACAAGTATATGGACTAATAAGGTTTCGACAAGTTCACTTGTATAAATGTAAATGGAAATGATAATGAGAAAGTGCATGTGGATGATTGATTGAGTCAATAAATTTTGCTGGTATGACTTGGGATTGGGCTACCATATTAAACATAAGTGCAATTATGTTGTGTGGCATGACTTTAGTTACCTTGTTTGACATATGGCGAGATAGTATCAGTGGGGCTAATAAATTATTTGGTAAAGTATGCGAGAGAAGTCTACAGGACTTGGCTCGAGTGTGAGAATGAGTTTCTTTATGGTGTTGGATTCAGTGACTAGTATGACTTGGGTTGCAAATAATAGATACAACAAGATCTATGAGAAAGCGATTGCTGAAGAATAGGGTATGTAATCCATAAAGATCTTCACGATGTGTATTAATCATGATTGAGAAAGAATCAATTGCATAGTGTGAATCAGGATCCAAGATTTCATGGTACATTCTGTCAAGGTACGGGTTAGTCAGGCAATAAGATGATTAGTTATGTTGGTTACTGAGCATTTTGAAGGGGTTTTGAGCATGACTTTGATTATGGATTCTATTACTTTTGACGGTGAAGGGACTAAATGAAGTTCATTTGAGTAGTTTGGTGTAAAGTAAAAGGCAATCTATTGTGCAAGTTTTTCTAAGAAATAATAGCAATAAATGAGTTAGGAGAGAATATATAAGCTTTGGGAAAAAAAAAGAAAAAGTTGGGCATCTAAGATTGGGCCATGAGTATGGGTTAAACATTCAGACATCCTCACAACATTTATGACAGATACAAGTTAAGAAAGATGAAGAAGATTAGACATCATAGATGGGAACATGATTCAGAGTTGTAAATTGTATGAATTTTTGCTTTGAGTTTTATGATAATGTGAGGTGGGTTGACTCAACATCGGGTTATGAAAGACTATCAACTTCTTTTTAGCAAGTTTCATTTGGGTTGGAATGACAAATAATGATATGTAAGAATTCGATGGTTCATATTAGGTTGGATTGTTCAATCATAATAGGTGACTCATGGAAGCATTACAGAAAGGACTTATGAGTTCGTATGTGTCATTGATGACTTTGGATTGGATGGCTACTATTTCATACATGGAGGTTAACATAAACTATCACGATGGATTATGTTGGTACTTAGTGATAAATGGAGGTTATGTGCTCATGGTATATAGAATTCCTTACGTGGTCAAGAATTTCTTAAGTTTAGCATGAGGGAACAAGTGTTGGTGTGGATGTTGAGATATTTTTCTCTTCGAAGAGTTACATGTGGTTGATGTTGATTTTTTAAAATTGAATAGCTACGGCTCGTGAATGGGTAGCCATACTTGATTCAGCTACTTCTCTAGCATTCGAGTAATGTTATTTGAGACTTTATAAATTTGGGAGTGTCATTCACTAGTTGTCAGATTTAAATAAATTCTCTCTTACGACTATATATTGCCAAAATATTAGAATTGTGAAGCTGAAGTTCGGGGAGGATTATGTTAAAGAAATAGAACTTGGATGAGGTTTGGGATGGTTGGTATGCTGCAATTGGCCTGTTCAAGTTTGGTTTATTGGCTAGACTTTGACTTGGTAGTACTCTTGGAGGACAAATTTTATGTTGGTTCATAAGTATGATTCTACTAGTGCATCTTGATGTAATGAATCTTAAATAAGGTTACTTAAAAGCAATTAATGACTTTGAGAAAAGTATGTTAGACTATTGGTTACTTCTAGTGAGGCACCTCCCATTGTTTTATGTTCGGGGCCGAACATGATTTTTAGCGGTGGGTGATATAATGACCCTGAAGGTTATTTTTGGTATTTTCAGCCAAATTACTATTTTTTTCCCTTCTTAAAAGTTGCCTTGACTTATTATTAGCTAATGTTAAAAATCAGATTTCGAAAGCATGGTGATAAGCTTGAGTTTTGCAAATGAAAGAGTTTTTAAAGGCTTAAGTTAAAAATTTTAAGTTTTCGAGCAGTTTTGAGTTTCAATTATCAGATCATAATTTTGTTGATTCCATCAGCTTCGGAATGTCGAATCAGGTCTAGGGGAACTTGCAGAACTTAATTTGGAGTTAAAATGAAGATTTTAGGTCAGAAGTTGCATTTTTAGTTGTTACCAGAGCCAAAGTTTGACTTTGGTCAACACTCGGTGTTCGAAAGATCGAATTGAAATTCTGAAAATTTCAATAGTTCCAGATGGTCGAACTAACGCTAGAAATGATTCTGCTGCAATTTTTAGAGCTTTTGAGAATATTTTGAGTTTTTGAGTTCGAAACTAGTTCAATTGAGCTTTCTCAGGTTTTGGGTTAAGGAGGCCTCAATTGCAAATTTTGATATTTTCATTGAATCCGGAACGTCGAGTTTGGTACAGAAGGACCTTTTTCTCAGTTCCCGACGCATTTTAGGGGTGTTTCGGTCTCTTTGGTAGTTTTCAAAATTGAGAAATGAGACCCACATTGGAATAAAACGATCTTCCATGAGAATTTTGACCACACCAATGAGTCTGGAATGTCCTTTTCAATCAGATTTCATATATGAAGTGTTTTTTTTCGACTCCAAATGAAGTTGGAGCATTGAATTTAAGTTTCAAAAATTGCTGAAATTGCTGAAAGGGCGGGTGACGTGGCCCAATAAGGTCCTGTCACGTGCCAGACCCGATTTCTAACCCCAAAAGCTGCAGATTTATGCAGAATGTTTGCAAATTTTCCCCAAACTTCAATCAACGTTTTCTCTCTCAATTTTTATCAGATTTGAGCGATTTAAAAGGTTAAATTGTATATTTTTTCATGAAGAACACCATGAGAGCATCAGAAATTGATTTTGGTGCGTCGTTTGAGGTGAAATTCATGATCTTGCTGCTGCGTTTTTAATATATTTCGAAAACTTTAACATGCGATTTCTTCCTCATATTATCTCCGTTTTTGAATTGGTTTTCACCGTTGAATTCCTTATCATTTGGGGAACATTTTATTGTAAAAATTTTCAGATTCCGATGGTATTTTTCTGGCGATAAAAATTTTTGGACCTTTTTATCTTTTTCACCCGAATTAATTGATTTTATTGTTGTTAGATTTATTATATAATTATGATGCTCTATTTGAATAGATCTTGGTGAATTGGAGTATCATAGAAAGGGAAAAGCTTCAGAATTGACGTGATTCGGGACTTTATATAAGGCAAGTGAATTTCTTAACCTTTGTTAAGTATACAGAATCTTCTGCTTCTTGTGTGAGGTGTTGAGAATAATTTTGAGGTATTGAGTTAGTGTTGATGTTGCACCAAACTATGTTGTTGTGAACTGTGCATTGTATTAAAATAAGACATTTTCTCATTATTGTGTAAAAATGTCTATTTGCAATGACTTTTGTGACAAGTATTTTGTGGACTGAAAAAGAATGAGAATTAAAGAGGATGTACCATATTCGAGAGACGTGTCGCACGCTGCGATGGATGCGGATACTATGATTCGAGGGTCGTGTTCGCATCCTGCGATAGATATTATGATTCAAGGGTCGTGTTGCACGCCGCGACAGATGCATGGACTAGAAGTCCCCCATGGGTCCAGGACTGTGAGACAGCGGGTGTGTATCACTAGGACAAACATGCATTATTTTATTTGACATTGTATTGCATTGCATTGCATCTCATTATCATTTATAGACATATGAGTGCTTTTTGTGAAACTTGTGATAGATACATTTGATCCCTGGTGTTGTTGATATATAATAGTTGGTGTGGTTATTGAGTTATATGTTATATACATTGTGAACTATTAGGCTGGGCTGATTTTATGCATGTTGTAGTTGTGTGGGTTTGGTTGGAGTGTTGGGGGTACATGTATTCTATATTACTTAATTTTGTGTTTAGTAGTTTACTTGCTGAGTACCGTGTGTTTGGTACTCACCCCTTGCTATATTTTGTAGGATGCGAGCCCGATCCCTCTGGTCAGACTTTTCTCACTACAGGATCGAGCTTCTGGATTATTCTTATGGTAGTTGCTTATGTCTTCAGTAGACCTTCAAGGAATCTATTATTATGTTATGTTCTATTTGAGAACTAGACATTTGAGACATATATTTTATTCGAGAATTTCATAGTTAAAGGCTTGTACATGTGAAACCAGTCCTTGGGATAGTTGTAGTTTGTATTCATATGATTAACTGTTGTGTTAGTCTATTTATCTTCCGCAATTATTGTTATGTTTGGATTACTAAGCGTTAGGCTGACTCGCCTTGGTGAGTTACGTGAGTGCCATAACGCCTGAATTTCGGGTCTTCTCACAACCTAAGGAAACTCTGAATATCCGAAGGAGTCAATGGTCTAGGCCAATTCTTCACGGCCTCAGTATTCTTCGAGTCAACCTTAATACGATTACCGAACACAACATGATCGAGAAAAGCTACTTCACTCAACCAAAACTCACATTTGCTAAACTTAGCATACAACTTTTTCCCTCTCAACATTTGAAGAACTAACCTCAATTGATCCATATACTCCCACTCACTCCAGAAATAAATAAGAATATCATAAGTGAAAATGACCATAAAGCTATCAACGAAAGGCTTGAACACATGATTCATAAATACGATCAGAGCATTAGTTAATCCAAATGACATTACCACAAATTCAAAGTGTCTATACCTATAAAGGTGTCTAGAGACAAAATGTGTTCTAAGGGATATCCCATGACAAAGTTCTAGGGGATATTCGTTGATCTTAAAAAGGCCTATGACAATGTTCTAAAGGATATCTTATAGAGGTGTATAGAGGCAAAATATGTTATAATAGTGTGTATAATAGTGATAAATAATATGTATGATGGAGTCAAAACTCGGGTAAGAATGGTAAAAGAAGATTCAGAATATTTTCTTATTGAGATGAAACTTCATCAAAGATCTGTGTTGAGCCATTTTCTTTTTGTCTTAGTGATATATGACCTGACATGATCTATTCAAAATAAGGTTTTATAGTATATGCTATTTGCATATAACTTAGTACTAATTGATGATACTTAAGATAAAGTTAATGCTAGGTTATAGGTTTGGAGACATACTCTAGAGTCCAAAGGGTTCAAATTGAGCAGGACTAAGACAGAATACTTGGAGTGCAAGTTCTGTAATGCAAGCGATGAAACAGACATGGAAGTGAGACTTACCACTTAACCTATTCCTAGGAGAGAGTTTTAACTATCTTGGGTCCATCATCCAGTTAGTGATATCGATGATAATGTCAACCATCGCATTGTCATAACATAAATGAAATAGAGATTTGCCTCTAGAATATTATATGATAAGAAGATACTACTAAAACTTAAAGGTGGGTTTTATAGAATGGTTGTTAGATCATTTTTGCTTTATGGATTGGACGGCTGGTCAATCAAAAAAGTCGCATGTTCAGAATATATAGGTTGCAGAGATGAGGATGTTGAGATAGATGTTTGGGCATACTAGATGTGATAAGTTTAGGAATGAGGTTATTCGGGAGAATGTAAAGGTGACCTCTGCGATTGACATGATGAGGGAACGATACTGAGATGATTTGAACATATGTAGAAGAGGTGTGTCAACGCGCCTGTTAGGAGGTATGAGAGATTAGATTTAAGGGTTACATAGAGGGTTAGAGGTAGACTGAAAAAATATTGAGGAAGGGTGGTTAGACAAGATATAACACAACTTCACACCACTGATGTTAGTGCTAAAATGTATTAATTAATGACAAACTACTGGAACACATCAAAAAGGAAACAATGGCAATCTGTAAAGCAAAATATAGCACGATGCTAAAAGCGAATCTGATGGCAAGCATAAAAGGAAAACAAATATATTAAGATCCAGATGAGATGTTGATTGAAGATCTGATGACAAGCAAGAAAGGAAAGCATCCAATATGGAATAAAAGTAGAAGATTGAGCAAATCTAGGAAATCAATCAAGGATCAATCAACCAAGTACATAAATAAAGCAACTCATATTAAGAAGATCAATCACACAATGAACAAATCTAGATGATTAATCAGATGCCTTGGAGATGATCAATCAGATGACAAATCTTATTGATCTTTCCTTAAGAAGCCTTGCCCTTATCCTTGGAAGATGGAATCCATATTTCCTGGTTCCAAGGATCATTTCCGTTGAGATGCCATCTCTTCCTATAAAAAGAAGCAACCGAATATCTCAGAGATTCATACAAGCTTACTGCAATCAAGACACTTTTCAAAGCTCTTTATCTTTAAAACCATTGTAACCTTTTAACTTTACTGTGAGAAAAAAGAAGAGAGCAAAATAGGAAAAATTTGATAAAGAGAATTGTATTAAAAAGAAAAAGAGTCAAGAAAATAATTTAGAGTAGATTAAGTTTCAATTCTTGTAACCCCCATTTTGCAAAAAGGCTTGAAAAGATATTCCTTGCAACCCAAGGGGATTGGATCTAGGATTCACATTAAATTTGAAATAGTATAAAATCATCTAGTGTTAAATTTTCTTTTATTCTCTTTATTTTACTCTGTATTCTTATGTGATAAATTAGTCGATTATTTGATACTCTAGCTGACTAACTAAGTGCAGATTCAAGAAGAAGGAAAAAAAATTCAATTCACCCCTCTCTTACACGTTCAATTGGTATCAGAGCTTGGTCTCACTACATTTCTCTATCTAACCACAGGTGAAAAAAGATCATGGCAAATCAATAGCAAACAATTAGAGCTCTGTTTTGATAGGGAACTTCTCAAACCAGACCACTTTACTTCAATGGAAAATATTTTTCACAATGAAAGATAAGAATGGAGACATTCATTAAATCTTATGATATGAAGGTCTGGAGAGTTATCAAATTGGGTGACATCCCCATTCCTGTGACCAAACCAACAACTGAAGGTCAAACAAGTACTGAAGGCAGTCGAGCAACTATCATACCTAGTTTGGAGAGCTACACAAATGAGTAGATGGAAGTAATTCAAATCAACTTCAGGTCAAAGAATATTCTCTACAATGCCATTAGTGAAAAATAATATGAAAAGATCTCTAGTTGTGAAACTATCAAGGAAATATGGGATAAACTGGAAGTCGCTTATGAGAGAACTGACAAAGTTAAGGAAACTATTGTCAGTCTACTAGTATATGAGTATGAACTATTCCAAATGAAGGGAGGTAAATTAGTCAAAAGCTTGTTTGCTCGTCTCAACAAAATCATTGGGGAACTTAAGGTTGCAGGAAAAGAATATCCTCCTATTAAGCACATTAGAAAGATTCTCAGAAATCTACCCCCTCAATGGCATGCAAAAGTTATGGCTCTTGAAAGCATGGATCATAAAAACATCACGTATGATGAAGTCAGAGGTGATCTGATCGCTTTTGAGAAAACATATCTAAATAAGAAAGGAAAAGAGGATGACAAAAAAAATCCATCAAAGCCACTAATGAGATCCAAGATGATAAAGAAGACCTAAATGAAGATGAGATTGAATTAATTATAAAGTGATGGAAACCTTCAGACACAACAGAAACCGAAGAAGAGGTAAGTAAAACTATTCCAAAAACAAACAGATTACTAACTACAATCGAAATGATGACAGGTGCTATGAATGTGGTAAGTTTGGACACACTGCAAGTGAATGTCCTGAAACCAAAAGAGGATATCCTCAAGGGCAATTCAAAAATAGATCCTTTAGCAGCTGGAGTGATGAGGATATATCAGAACATGATAATGAAGACAATATAAATGTTTGCTTCATAGCTATAGGTGAAAGCATCTAGGTAAGCAATGATTTCTGCAATAACTGTCTTCATTTGAAAGATCTTCTAGATCGAGTTATTATATACTTGACAAAATCTTATGAAGATCTTAGATCCATACAAGATGAAAAAATGCTTTAGAAATTAAACTTGAAGTTTGTGTTGTTGAACGAGATTTATTGGATGAAGAAAACTTTGATCTTAAAAATTGCTTGAAAATGTTCAAAAATATTGTAGCCCCAATAGATCTTTCAAGTTTTCATCAATCTCGTATGGAGCCAAAGATTTACTATTTTTTGACTTTGGGGTACGGTAGAATAAAGCAACATGGCTCTTTAAACTGTCTGCGCTTTTTTCAATTGTGAAGTAGCAGTTAGTTAATGCAACTTTCGACGCTCATCATGGGTCATCCGAAAACAATTGCTCTATGTTTTTAAATATAGGGGTCAGGCTGCATACATCCAACCCCCCTTACCCCACAATGGGCGGGAGCCTTTGAGGCATTGGGGTAATGTTGTTGTTGTAATAGATCTTTCAAGTCAACTTATTCTCAAAATGATTTGTCTAGTCATTCTTGTTCTGATCAACCTAGTCAATTATCCTATCATTATTATGGTAAATCTGGACACACCTACTCCAGGTGTCATTTTCGTCGCTCAAAGCCTTCTAATATGGTTTGGAGGGTCAAGGGTACGACTAACCAAAAAGGACCCAAAAATATTTGGGTACCTAAAAATCGAAATTGATTTTGTCTTGCAGGAACATCGCACTAAATTCAAAGGGAAGTGATATCTTGATAGTATATGTTAAACCATATGACGGGCAACACATCTCTGTTCAAATCTATAGGTGACTATAAGGGAGGAAAAATTCACTTTCGAGACAACTTAACTAGAATTGTAATTGGCATTGGCACAATCTCGTTCAACGAATCTTGTGACATCACTAATGTTTATCTAGTGAAAGGGCTAAAATATAATCTGTTAAGCATCAAACAACTATGCGACTATGATCTGGAAGTAAGATTTAGAAAAATAGGATGCATCATTGAAGATAGCCCTGGAAAGAAGATTCTTCGTGGAAGCAGAGATAGAAATGTGTATATCCTAGATTCCATCAAAGGAGCTACTGAGCACATTTGTCTAGCCTCTATGACAGAGGATCCATGGATCTAGCACAGGAAGTTGGGACATGCCAGCATGAGACTCATCGAAAAGCTAGCTAAAATTGATCTTGTTATTGGTCTTCTAAAAAATGACTATACCAAGGATCATATCTATGACGCATGTCAACTAGGTAAGCAAACACGAAACTCATTCGCAAATAAAGATATTGTATATACTACTAAACCTTTGCAGCTTCTTTATATGGACCTCTTTGGTCCTACTAGAATATCTAGCATTGGAGAAAAAAGGTATTTTTTGTCATAGTTGATGATCATTCTCGTTTTACTTGGGTAATATTTTTGGCTAACAAAGATGATACCTTAAAGAATTTTGAGTTCTTTTGTAAAAAAGTTCAGAGAGAAAAAGGCTACTACATTACATCTATTAGAAGTGATCATGATGGAGAATTCGAAAGCAAAACTTTTGAAAATTTTTGCATTGAAGAAGGTTACGAGCATAATTTTCAGCTCCATGAACTCCTCAGCAAAATAGAGGTTGAAAGAAAGAAAAGGACTCTTCAAGACATGGCCAGAACCATGATCTGTGAGTATTATCTCCCTCATCATTTTTATAGGCTGAAGCTGTAGGCACGGCATATCACATCTTCAACAAGTGTCTCATCAGACCCATTTTGAAGAAAACCCCTTATGAACTATGAAACAATAAGAGGCTAAACGTTGGCTATTTCCATCCCTTTTGATTGCAAGTGCTTCATTTACAACAACGGTAAAGATAATTTAAGTTTGATCCCCGCAGCAATGAAAGTATATTTCTTAGCTACTTTAATTCTAGTAGATCTTACAGAGTATTTAATAAACATACATCTATTGTGTAAGAACTGTTCATATTATATTTGATAAATCTAATCAATCCTCTGAGAAAAGATGCATCTCTGACGATGAAGAAATTATCAACTCACAAAGTGCAGTTATTTCTTCAAAAGAAGCTGTAGAGAAAGATCAATCGACTTCATCAAATAAAAGTCAACTAGTGACTGATTTAGTCCCGAATGAATGAAGAAGTGAACTTGACTATCTAAAGAAGGTCATCATTAAGAATGCAAGTAATGGAATGAGAACAAGAGTCTCAAGCAAAAAGAGTGCCAATATAGCTCTTATCTCACAGCTAGAACCCAAGAAAGTTGAAGAAGCTCTAAAAGATAGTGAATAAGTCAAGGATATGAAGGAAGAACTTAAATAATTTGAGAAAAATCAAGTCTGGACTCTGGTTAACAAACATGAAAGCACTTCCATCATTGGAACCAAATGGTTGTTTAGAAACAAGTTGAACGAAGATGAAAAAGTTATCAGAAACAAAGCACGACTGTAGCACAAGACTACTCTCAACAGGAGGGAGTCGACTATGATGAGACTTTTGCGCATGTTGCCACGTTAGAATCTATCCATACACTCTTAACTTATGCTGCTTTAAAAAGTTTTAAACTATTTCAAGTAGACGTCAAAAGTGCCTTTTTAAATAGTTTTGTAGTAGAAGTTTTTGTTAAACAATCCACGGGCATTGAACATCCAAATTTTCCTCACCATGTTTTTAAGTTGTCTAAAGCCCTGTATGGTTTCAAGAAAGCACCACAAGCTTGGTATAATCGACTTAGTAAAATTTTGCTGAACCATGATTTTCTAGAGAAAGTATTAACACAACTCTTTTCATTTTAAAATCCTCTTCTAATAATATTATTATTCAAATATATATTGATGATATTATTTTTGGAAGTACTAATGACAACTTGTGCAAGGAATTTGCTGATGTCATGCAAAGTGATTTCGAAATGAGTCTTATGGGTGAGCTAACCTTCTTTTTGGGATTATAAATTTTTCAGTCTAATCATGGAATCTTCATCTGCCAAAGTAAGTATACTAAGGAGTTGATTCAAAAATTTGGAATGGAGAATGCAAAGTCCATCAGTACCCCTATGAGCCCCTCATGCAGCCTAGACTCGGATGAAAATGGTAAGAGTATTGATGAATCTAAGTATAGAGGTATGATTGTTTCATTACTTTAACTTACTGCTACTAGACCCGATAATATGTTTAGTGTCTGCAAATGTGCTAGATTTCAAACTATTCCTAAAGAGTCCCATTTGATTGCAGTCAAAAGAATTATTCGATATCTAGTGGAAACTACTTCCTTTGGACTCTGGTACAAAAACTAATCTACATTGGATTTTTGTGGGTTTTTAGATGTTGATTACGTAGGTGATAAAGTTGATCGAAAAAATACTAGTGGATCCTGCCAATTTCTTGGGGGATCTCTCATCTCCTGGAATAGCCAAAAACAAAAATATGTTTTTGTATCTACCACTGAGGCAGAATGTGTGGCAATTGGTATGTGTCGCACTCAAATTCTTTGGATTATTCATCAATTAGTTGATTACGGTATTGTTTCTAATCTTGTTAAAATTTTTTGTGATAATTCTAGTGCAATTTGTCTATCAAAAAATCTTGTTAATCATTCTAGGGCTAAGCACATTAATATCAAGCATCATTTTATTAGAGATCATATTTGAAATGGTAATATTGAAATTGATTTTATTAATACTAAAAATTAGCTTGCCGATACTTTTACAAAACCTTTGTCTCAAGAAAGATTTTGCAATTTAAGAAATTTTTTAAATACTGTGTCAAAATCTTTTTAAATATAGTTATTATTCAATTTTTGTATTAATTGATTCTTTTAACTTAAATGATTACCCTACATTTATTATGTGCATTAATTATTTTGACAGCTTATTGTGTGTCCTTCCTTTGTGTCAATGTGAACCTCTTCATCTTCCCTCCTTGTCACTTCATTCCTATCACCTTTTTCTTTTCGTTTTCCATTCCCCTCTTTAAATCCCTTTAACTTGTTTTTTTCTTCTATCTTCCATCTTCTTCATTCATCCCCTTCGTCTCTCAGAATGCCTCCCCGAAAAAGCTCCAAGAACAAAGGAAAGGGCATAGCCCAATCTCTTACTCTAGTAGACTCTGAAAATTCCTTCTCCTCCTCCTCCTCTGCCTCTTCCGACTCCCCTCTTTTACTCCTTAAATGCTCTGTTCCCTCTCAGCCTCCTATTGACCCTAAGAAGAAATGCAAGTTCAATGTTGAAAGATCACTTGATGTGAATACAAACTTCTGGAGTTCCTCGGAATGAATCCCTATTTCAGACCCTTAAATCGAAGAGCATGGTACATGGACGTATTCTGTATTTGGACTAACTCATGACGATTCACTGTCCTATTAAGGAATTTTTTGTGTTTCAAGGATAGGAAAAGATTTTTTCATCTCCTTTAAAGATCGTCTATGAACCTCTGGTAAGGTTTTTTATACAAATCTCTGCTCCTCTGTCCCTGGTGAAATCGAAACCCTAGTTCCAAGGAAAAGGATCTTCCTTGACCCTGATATCTTTGATGAAATTTTTGAGATACATTGCTCTGAGTTCTCTTCCCCAGTCCAAACCTCTTAGCCTTCTGATTTTGATGTCTCCTTTGAAGAGGCCAAGAAGGCCCTCTTATCCTCGCCTTCTAGTCCCTGTCCCTCAAACCTAGGCCCAAAGGATGTCTCCTTTGAAGCCAGGGTTCTCGCTCACATTGTGGCAACAACCCTTGTTCCCCGTGTTGGATCTCTCTCTACCCTCTCTGCTTGAGACACCTTTTTCACCTACTGTCTTTTATTTAAGAAAAGAATCAAAGTCTCCTTCTATATACTCCTTCATATGGATGATTCAACTTTGGATTCTCAAAGTCTTCCTTATAAGATGCTTATCTCTAAGATTCTCAAGGCAAACAATGTGTGCCTCTCTGACATCTCTCCCTTTGTTGTTAAGTAATGCTATAATTCTAGGGCCTTTAGTAGCATGGGCTATTCACTTTCTAATGAATCTTGGTCCCTCAAGTCTGAACCCTCTTCTGGTCATGGTGATGAACCGGTTGGTGACAACTCTCCTCATGAACCTGTTCCTCCTACTCCTCTCGATCTGAAGGTATTTGGAGATCTGCATGCCAAGATCACAGGCATGGATGCAAAGTTTGAGAATCTGCAAGACCTAATTATGTCCTGTCATTTCAAGCTTGAGGTCATTATAGAAACTTTGAACAAGGTCAAAGATATCACCAAAGAAACTAGAACTGATGTGGGGAAGATTTGTCTGCATCTCATTCAAACCATCAAGGAAGCCGTCAAGGTCGCTCAAAGGATTCAAAACAGCTCGATGCTATGGCAACCAATCTGACCAATATGTATGAGAATCTGAAGACTGCCACCGTCAATGTCATCTCTTACTTTCTCTGCCCTCGCGACTAAATGTCTCTTGTCTGTGTGATGAAATCTTTTTTGTGTGTGCCTTAAACTACTATGTATTTTTTTTGTGGACTGCATGCTTTATTATGCATATGAACTACTTATTTTGATATGCAAATCACCTTTTATTTGTACTGTTACTCCTTCTCCTTTTTTGTTATTGTTTCCTTTTTGCTGATGTCAAAGGGGGAGAAGTAACAAAATATAAAGTCGACTAATGAATGCACGAAGTCAGGGGGACCATCATCTCCTTGAAGCTATTAGACATGGGGAGCTCTGGCAGTTGACTACACTATCAGAGAAGTTAACTACATATGCAATATTATCATTATCAAAAAGGGGGAGATTGTTCGCGCTAAAATGTTTTGGTTAATGACAAACTGTAGGAACACATCAAAAAGGAAACAACCGAAATCTCTTTAGCAAAATCTGGCACGATGCTAAAAGAGAATCTGATGGCAAGCATAAAAGGAAAACAAATATATCAAGATCCAGATGAGATGTTGATTGAAGATCCGATTACAAATAGGAAAGAAAAGCATCCAATATGGAACAAAAGTGGAAGATTGAGCAAATCTGAGAAATCAATCAAGGATTAATTAATCAAGCACATAAATAAAGCAATTCAAATTAAGAAGATCAATCACATAATGGACAAATCTATAAGATCAATTAGATGCCTTGGAGATGATCAATCAGATGACAAATCTGATTTATCTTTCCTTAAGAAGCCTTGCCCTGATCCTTTGAAAATGGAATCCACATTGCCTGATTCCAATGATTAATTTCCTTAGGATGCCATCTCTTCATATAAAAGGAGGCATCCGAATATCTCATAGATTCATACAAGCCTACTGAAATCAAGACATTCTTCAAAGCTCTTTATCTTTAAAATTATTGTAGTCTTTTAGTTTTACTGTGAGAAAAAAAGAAGAGAGAAAAAGAAGAAAAATTTGATAGAGAGGACTGTATCAAAAAGAAAAAGAGTTAAGAAAATTATTGAGAGTAGATTAAGTTTCAATTCTTGTAACATCCACTTTACAAAAAGGCTTGAAGAGATATCCCTTGCAACCCAAGGGGACTGGACCTAGGATTCACATTGAATCCGAATCAGTATAAAAACATTCGGTGTCAAATTATCTTTTATGCTCTTTATTTTACTCTACATTCTTATCTGATAAATTAGTCGACTGTTTGATACTCTAGCTAACTAACTGAGTGTAGGTTCAAGAAGAAGGAAGAAAATTCAATTCACCCCCCTCCCCCCGTGCACTTTCAACTGAGAATATGACCTCAGATAGAAAGGAATAGAGGTCGCACATTAGATTAAAAGGTTAATAGGCTAGTCAAAGTAGGATGTTGTCTTGCCTTGTAGTAGGTTAGTAGGATTATTCATATCTTTATATATTGTGTTGCTACTACCCATCATTTATTTTACTATATTTACTTTTACTTGTAGAATTGTCATTGCTTGTTATTCTGGTCGCTATTCTATATCTATTATTTTTCTCCTTGCGGAGCTGATATATTTGAGCTGAGAGTTTTTTAGAAACAGTCCCTCTATCTCTATGAGATAGTGGTAAGATACCTTCGCAGATCCCACTTGTGAGATTTCACTGGGTATATTATTATTATTGTTGTAAGATATTTAATTTCAATTGTATTTATAGAAACATAAATTTCAAATATCTTCGTTATTTCATCAAGAATCTTATCCAAATGAAAACTCAATTTTAATGCTCACTCCATCCACAACGAAATTATTGAATTTGTCTCGTTCACTATCGTATTGAATCAAAATTGAAATTTCTTTTTCTATATTAGAAAATTACACGTGACAAATATGAGAAAGAAAATATGCTTCAGTTCACAATCACTGCATTAAAATTATAGAGAGAAAGAAACGTAATATAGAGATTCTGAATGCGTTTTTGATGAAAGTAAGTATTTTAAACTAAAGAAAGAACAAAAATGTTTGTGATGCCATAAATCTTTACCATCTTTCACGCACGATACATTCAGTGAATACAAAAAATCATAAAATTCAATACAATATATGTCATAACTGATATTCATTGAATACGTTCATTTATATATAAAATAAAATAAATTTTATCAAAGTGTGTAGTTATGTTTTTTCCAATAATATGGATAAACTCGGATACCTTTTATATTGATCTGGGCTCTGAACCATCCGAGGCCCAATAGCACTTACCAAGGGCCCATCTCAAACGCTTTAAAGCTATTTACCCCTTTACTCTATTCCCCTTTCCTCCCCACGCCCCGCCCCCCAAAAAAAAGAAAACCCGTGCAGGAAAAATGTCTAGAAGGTTCGGAAAGAGAAAGGAAGAAAATGAGTACGCTTCTGAAGGCGACAATCCTCTTAAGAAATCTTGTAGAACCGATGATTCTGACGATGAAGATGGCATCGTCGTCTGTGAGGTATCTTTTTTTCGCTTCATACAAGCCTTTTTTTTTTAAAAAAAAATCACTTTTCTACTGTTTACTGATTTTTGTGGTGTAATCTTTCTTTCAGATTTCTAAGAATCGAAGAGTATCCGTTAGGAGCTTTGGAGGCAAGATAATGGTGGATATTCGAGAGTTTTATGTTAAGGATGGCAAGCAAATGCCCGGCAGAAAAGGTAAGTGCTGCTAGTTATTTTCATTTTGTTTTGTTGCCAAGTTTAATTTTTCTTATGGTTTTGGTTTCTGTGTTTTTAGTAGTTCTCGTTGTCTCATTCCGTTGCTGTTTGTGGTTTGGGCAATGATTTTATCTATGTCGCCTTTAGGGTTTTCTATTATTTTAGGGGTTATGATGACGAGACGTGGGGGTAAATTATAATTTCTGTTTTTTCTTTTCTTTGTTTTTTCCTGGTTGGTCGTGAAGAGTAAGAAGTGACTTTTTAGGTGTTAGCTGAGACATGGGAGTAATACAAGTTTCTTAGGCTTCTCAGCATCTTTTGTTATCTTCTCTCTGGTTTCCTCATGTTTCATTTTAGGGATTGTGTTTCTGTGTGTTCATCTTGAGGGTATTATTCCTTTTCATTTAATGCAAAGGATAAATAACATCTACACGAACATTGCTAAGTAGTAAGTGTACGGGGGATGGGAGAGTTACTTCTTCATAAATGGTTCACATTCAAGGGGCAATTAATTAGTAATTTTGCAATACATGTGCTATTCAGAAGACTTGAATTTACTGTGCACTATGACGATTTTGTCATTAAAAAGCAAGAGTAGTATTTCATTACATTAATTTTATTTTTGCTTCTTACTTTCTTTTGATTAATGAAAGCATAAATGATGTACCTATTAAGGAGCATCATTTGTGAACTGAATATACAAAATAGAAACAAATAAATGTCTGTTTCATTTTCTCTCTTGTTAATTAATTCTCTTATTATCTCAAATACTCAATTCTTCCTGTTGTGAGTTTCTGGGTAATTGTATGTGTGCAACTCCAAACTTCTAGCCATGAGTGCGCATATTTGTGGGAGTTGTGGAACCTAGGGGAGTGATCGGCCTTAATGATTTGCATTAGAGTTGGGCCGAAATCGCTTTCAAGGTAGTGACTAGCCACCACAGCATTTATGATAATTTGCTTACTGTTTTCAATTCCTGTCCGTTATCAGTATTATAGTATTTTTCTTAACAATTTGAATTGTTTTTTTTACAACAATATTGAACAAATGGCCAGTCCCTTGAACATAACTCTTATGGACCTGTCAATGCTTGATCCTTTGGACAGAATTAATTTTAAAAACTTATGATTTTCTTTAAACAAGTAGAAGTTAATTATGTTTTATTCAACGAACTCATGTCGATAGATGTAACACTACTGGTGGGTTTTAGCAGTGTTGTGGTTGTTGATGGTGCTACTAGAACGAAGTTCAAAAAAGATTACAAAAGTGTTGGTGGACATTTGCTGAAACATATGAGTAATTCTTTATTTAATTTATTTGTTATGTAAAAATCTGCTTAGAAAATATGGGATGGTTTGGAAAGAAATATGGTGCGCTGACAAGGCACTAAAGAAAAAATATTTTGTTGGATAATGGATTAAGTTCCAAATGGTTGACAATAAGCCAATCATGGAACAAGTTCACGAGTATGAGAACTTGACCGCCAATGTTCTCAACAAGGGCATGAAATATGTTGAGATTTGTAGGCTAATGTTTTGCTTGAAAAATTCTACCATCTTGGAGTGATTATAACAATTAATTGAAGCATAAGATAAATATTTTTGACTCTCCAACTTATAAGTCACATGAGGATTGAGGAGGCAAATCATCTCAAAGATAAGATGAAAGCTCTCTCTTAATTCTTCTAAATCTAATCTTCTGGAATTTCTTCATATTATTGTGAAAGACAGGTGCAAAAGTTCAAAGGCAAACAGAAGAAAGTTCTGAAAGGGCTGTGTAAAGGAAAAAGTCCTTTCAGTAAGTCGGATAACCAAATTCAAAAATCAAAAAGACCTTGTTTTGTTTGTGCAAACTTGGTCAGAAAGCTGCCTAGTGCTATCTTAGACAAAGGCAAAACTTGAAGCAAGAGAGACAAGGTGATATCCAAGCCCATCTTGTTGAGGTTAATAAAGTGATTGCTATTGCAGTCATCGATGAATAAGACTTAGACTGACCCGGTGCTGGACACAGGCCCTTCAAGGCATTTTTGTGCTAACGAAGAGTTTTTCCATAGAGGAGTCCACGAATAGTGATTGTGTAACTTTGCCACCACTTGAGTTACAAATTGAGTAGATATGCGCATAATACCAATAGTGAACACGGGAATGTTCTTCATTGCTTGCTAAGATATTTATGAGGTACTATGAATGGTGTTAATTTAATGAATTTCTTGTTGTTTTAGAAAGTTATTGTGATGCAAATTGAGTAATTGACAATGATGAAGTTAGCTCCACTGGTGCCTGTGTTTACTTTGGGTGCATGTGCTTTTCATGGAAGTCTTCGAAACAAATTTATATAGCATGTTTTACCATGGAATTTGTATTCATTGCTCTTGAGTTGTTTGGGCAAGAAGTCTCGTGGATGAGAAACCTTTTAGTAGAGGGAAAGACAAGCTTCACTCATCTCTTTACATTGTGACTCAAAGCAACAATCGGGATTACCAAAACTAGTGTGTGCAATGGAAAAAAGAGACATTTGCCTTAGACATGATGCAGTTAAACAATTATTAAAATATAGTTTTATTTTCATAGAATGTGTAAGGTCCAAAAGAAATCTTGTGGATCCTCTAACCAAGGGTTAGGCAAGAAATATAATTTTTGAAATGTTGAGGGGTATGGGTCTGAAGTCCATGGATTGAGGTAGTATGATGGATGCCTATTTGGTGGGTCAAAGAAGTCCCTCGATATACACTATAAGAAATGTCTTTAGGTGGCCTGGTTGTCAATGGTTCTAAGAAATGTCTTTTGGGGGGGGGGGGGGTTGTTTTGCAAGTTCAATTGGTCCTAAGAAATGTCTTTACGTGGCCTGGTTGTCAATGAAGTGGGAGGGGTACTCAGTTGCTGCGTTGGTGGGAAGTGGTAATGGGTATTCACTGAAATAGTCGAGATGCGTACAAACTACCTCAGATACCGTGTGCATTAGAAAAAACCTGACAATTCTCATTGTTCCTATATGAAATTGGTTTATTGAAAGGAACATTTATCTATGTACACGACTCACGAGCCAATTATTATAGTCTCTCGGGAGGTGTCATCATTAGCTTAGGTAATGGCATATGAACTGTTGGTAATGTGTGCAAAGGAAATTGCTGATTGAACGATCTTGGTGTTTCTTGTTGCCCAAGACTGTTGCTTGTTCACATGGTGTTGTATGAACTGGCATGGTTATTATCGTAATCGGACAGATCAACTCAAATCATACCTTACTGGGTTGTTTCTGCCAATACTAGGCGAACGAAGAATCTACAGCAACATCATATAGCTCGAGATATTTTGAAGTCTACTCCATTTTGTAGAAATCAACATATGCATTGAATGCGGCTTTTATGGTGAGAAGAGGAGGCTGTGCCAATGCTAGTATTTGTGTAAACAATAGGGAGCTCCCTTTCGCCGATTAGGAAACTGTTGACGTTTTTATCTACGCCTTGGTGACTCTGCCATTCCAAATGTTAGCTTTCTTATCTGGAGCTATTTCCTTTTCCCTATAAGGTCTACCCCTTGTACAATCTAAAATAAATGATACTCGGTGAAATTGGAGGATGTGGACTTGTTCCACAAGGTAGGTAGTTTTATCTTTAATTTGAAAAGGGAGGAGTTATTACCTTTTTAGTGCTGTTTAGTCACACTTACTAATGTTAATTGTGACTGAGCATAAGCTTTTCCATACTTTGAGATGCATTAATAGTGTTCTTAAAGATTGATATGCAAGACCAATTGTTAACTGCTTTAGTGTTACATCTTCTATTCTCAGCAGAAGTTTACTTATATTTTCATTCATCTTCTATTTTTTCTTCAAATCTTTATCATAGCTCTTATTTCAAACCATTTTTCCTGAAAAAGACCTTTCTTGAGCCAAGGGTCTATTGTAAACTCACCTCTCTACCCCACAAAGTTAGGGTAAGGTCTCGGTCTTCTCTGACCCCACTTGTAGGAATATAATGGGTATGTGGTCATCTTATCTTTTTGTGACTAATTTTTCATCCATATATTTGCAGGAGTTGGAAACCAAAACTAACTGTTGTGTTTTGCATTTTTCAGGCATCTCATTGAGTCTGGATCAATGGAATGTACTGAGAGATCATGCCGATGAAATTGATGAGGCTGTTGCTGAGAACAGTTAAATGTTGGCAGTGGCTGTCATGTAGTTGGTGTAAAATGTTATTTTGGAGTTGGATCTAAGAGATTTTTTTCCTTGGTACTGTTGTAGATAAGGTTAGGGATAAAACAAGCTCTGTTGAACATGTCGTGCCAGTTTGGTGTCCTCTATGCATGTACTCTTTTCCTGAATCTGCATGTGGCCACAAAATCCAACAGGAAGGGCGTTGTAATTTATCTTACCCCTCTGATAGAGAAGGAATATTCAACTTGAATTCCTTCGTAATGGTCATCGATGAACCCCATTTATCTTCTGCAGTTGGAAGAACTAGATAACTCCTTTGTCAGTTCCTTCCTTCAACCAGCATCTTCAGATCCCAAATTTTGCTCACTTTGAGAAATATTTGGTAGACCTTAAAAGCAAGTATGGAAGTCTTTTGCTCACTTAGAGAGTTAGAGGTAGTTTAGCTTTCCAAATTTTTAACAATTGCAAGAGCTGTGGACAACTTTTTGTTTCTAACAGATGCATTAGCCCTTTCATAATTACGGAACTACAGGCTGAAAAAACAGATTTGGAGCTCGCCACTTAGTCAATTCCCTCATCAATGCATTGTCAAACTGGAATTGAACAATATTTATAATCAGGTATTGCGCATGATATCCTTTCTTATGAAGTTACCCTGTCTTGTAATTTCTTAAGTTAACATGGTCGTTTGGTGTGAGGGATAAACATAAATAATCATGGGATAATAAAATAGTGAAAGGATAAAATTTTGGTATCTTATTTGGTTGTTAAATTTGGGATAATTTATTTCATCATTTATATTATAGTGATAGAATAAGTTATTTTATATACATGGTGGATAACTTATTCGAAATGACTTCTAGGGGTCATTTGGCTGGAAATAATTTATTTTAGGATTAGCTATTTTGGGATAAGTTATATGGAATAATTTATCCATCATTAAGGAAAAAAGGTGGATAAAATAATTCAAGGATTAACTAATATTTTTAAATAAATATATTTTATCTTGGGATGGTCATACTTTAAATGTTCGGGACAGAGCTCACTTACAATTAGCTGAAGAATAGCTTCCCCCCTGCAATAATTTTGCAAGCTAGCTACTTGAAAATAGATGTTACTTTTGCGTTGGGCACGGTGAGAGCAGGTCATGTCTACCAGCTCCGCTTACCCTCGAAAACGACCAGCTGGGCATTATATTATATGAATTTATACTATACTTAAATTATTGGAGAAAAGAAAATCTTGACCATCTTCGATATGGTTTGATTTTAATAAATGAAGGAAAAATAAATCAAACGGAAATCAAATCAATTGAAATACTCGCAACATTTAGGGGTTGTGTGGTATAAAAATGAATAACGCGGGGATTAATAATAGAGGGATTCGCAATGCAAAAATTATTTTTATCAAGTGTTTGATTCATTGCTTCCCATCTAATTTTATGTTTGGTTTAAAATTCTATAAAAAAAAAATTTTCAATTATATCCTTGAATTGTTATAGAATTTTCTATTTTATGTGACTTAGTCAAAATAGGCCATTTTATTGTGATTTCTTACTAACTAGGAGAACAACGATTTTGTCCTCATGTTTGATATTGTTAGGAACCCAGAAAATCTCCAACCAAATACTCTAAATTTACAAACACTACAAAGATAACAACACACTACACTGTATGCAATCAAATGAAACAAGTTTATAAATATACAAACAAGATCTGAAACGAAATTTCCCCAACAACCAAGATATTTTGAGGAACTTTATCCTCCAGTTTATTTTTTTTAGAAACCAAAAACCTACAAAATAAATTATTTATACAACCTTAAATACTATCTTAACTTCTATATAACTGCTAATAATACATATACATCAGTATAAACTTTCATTTGAGCTTGAGTATGGGTCAAATTAGCTTTGAGTTCATCTAAAATAGTGTTACGAGCAGCAAGTTGCTGATTGACCTATTCAACAGTAAAAATGTATTCAGTAAACCGCAACAAGGAGGGAGGATCTCATCCATATAGAGCTTTAAAAGGAGTCATCTTGGTGGAACCATGGTAAGTGGTATTGAACCAAAATTCAGCCCAGGAAATTCATCTTGGCCACTGTTTTGGATATGTTCCTGCAAAACAATGCAAATAAGTCTCCAAGGGTCGATTGACAACATCCATTTGACCACCTATTTGAGGGTGATATCCTGAGCTCAGTTTGAGGCTAGTACCGGACAACTGTGATAATTCTTGTCCAAATTGGCAGACAAAATTCCAATCTCGATCAGAAACAATAGATTTTGGAAACTCATGCAGTCGTACAATCTCACAAACAAACAATTCAACTACACTCTTTGCTGTATAAGGGTGAGATAAGAGAAGAAAATGACTATATTTAGTGAAATGGTCCACCACAACAAATATAGCACCGTGTCTCATTGCTTTTGGCAACCCGCTGATGAAATCCATAGCAATACCATCCCAAACTTGATTAGGAATAGGTAATGGTTGCAGCAAGCCAGCAGGGCTTAGGGCTTCATACTTATTCTTCTTGCAAACTTCATTACTTGTCACAGAGTTTTGTACATCCCTTTTGATCCCATTCCAATACAACACTTGTGAAATGCGTTTGTATGTCCGAAAAAACCCCGAGCGACCACCTGTAGGTGAGGAGTGAAATTCCCTAAGGAGCATAGGAATGTGTAATGACGACCAAGGAATCACCAAACGACTTTTGAAAAATAGGCAACCATTTTTTTAAAGCATAATTCAGTCATGAAGTTTGATCTTGAAGCAAATCTTGTGTCAACTGACGGAGCTGGTCATCTTGTTGAATTTCTGTGGACAGGTCATCTAATGTGTTGCTGCATAAAACTGAAAAGGCCATGAAATTAAATTGACGGGACAAGGCATCAACTGCTTTATTTTCACAACCTGGGCGATATTGAATCTCAAAATCAAATCCCATCAACTTGGAGATTGATTTTTGTTGCTCCTCTGCCATAACATGTTGGTCCATGAGAAATTGGAAACTTCGTTGATCTGTTCGTACAATGAAATGTCGACCCATCAAGTAATGACGCCACTTCTGGACAGCAAAAACTATGACCATTAACTCCCTCTCATAAATTGATTTAGATTGAACTCTAATTGAAAGTCGTTGGCCAAGAAAAGCGATAGGATGTCCTTCTTGCATTAGGACAACTTCTATTTCTAACCTTGAAGCATCTATCTCAACAATGAACACTTTGTTAAAATCTCGTAGTGCCAAAACCGGCAAAGTGACCATAACCTCTTTAAGAGAATCAAAAGCTAATTGAGCTTCTCTATTCCAGCAAAAAACATCTTTCTTGAGCAAATGTGTGAGTGGTCTAGCTATTTTCCCATAGTCACGAACAAACTTCCTGTATTAACCAGTTGCTCCCAAAAATCTTTAACATCTTTTGGACTTGGCCAATTAACCATGCTTGTTATTTTGGCAGGATCAGCCGCGTCTCTACTTGTATAAATAATACTCCTGTTGTTGTTGTCCAAAATGACATTTATTTCGATTGACAACCAAGTTATGAAATTTTAAAACTTGTAGTACCTCTCGCAAATGATCCAAGTGAGTAGGAAAATCTGTACTATAAACTAATATGTCATCAAAAAAGACCATTACAAACTTACGTAAGTAAGGCCGAAATATCTCATTCATCAAAGCTTGAACAGTAGATAGAGCATTAGACAATCCAAACGACATGACCAAAAATTCATAGTGGCCTTCATGTGTACGAAAAGATATTTTTGCTACATCCTCTTTGTAAACACGAATTTGGTGGTAACCTGATCTTAGATCCAATTTTGCAAATGTAGTGGCACCACCAAGTTCATCCAGTAACTCATCGATTGCTGGAAGTGAAAATTTATCAGGAACTTTGATCTTATTAAGGGTTCGATAATCCACATAAAATTGCCAATAACCATCTTTTTTGCGGACTAGCAGCACTGGACTAGAGAAAGGACTAGTCCTTTGTTGGATTATACCAACTGCTAGCATTTCTCGTACAATTTGCTCAATCTCATTTTTCTAGTAATGAGGATAACGATATGGACGAATATTGGGTAGATCAAATCCCGTTTTCAGTCGTATAGCATGGTCATGGCTCCTACTAGGTGGCAGCCCTTGAGTTCCTGAAATAAAGCTCCAAATTTTTCCAATAGATGCTGCACATCCATATTCCCTTGTTCTTCGCCAGCAGTTAATTCATTCAGATCAACATAATACCCTTCCCCATCTCCTTGCAAGGCCTTAAACAAAGTTTTGAGTGAAGCCACTGATTTGGACAGTGAGGGGTCTCCTCGAACAACTTGTGTTTGCCCTCCTACTTCGAGTTTCAAGGTTTGGGTTTTAAAATTTGCTTGAATATCCCCAAGGTTTCCAGCCACTCTAAACCTAACACCACATCGGCACTACCCAAATTAAAAAGAAGATAATCTTGTGTTATCCGCGATTTATCAATCCACAATTCCACTTCTTTGCAACTTCCCTTACTTTTTACTTGCTGTCCATTCCCTACTTCCACCATGAATGACTTAGTCTCTGTTTTCTTTAACCTTAATTCTTCGACCATTGTGCGAGATATAAAATTTGTTGATGCACCACTATCAATCAACACAATAACCTTCTTTCTCAGTATTGTTCCCCATACTTTCAAGGACTTCTTTGTGGTAAATCCTGTTATAAAATACAAAGATAACTCCATTAACTTTTGTGACTCCGGTTGTTTTTGAAGTGTTAATTGGTCCATCCCTACGTTGATTGTCTCTTCTGAGTACTCTATGATACTTGCATCTTCATCATCCTCTGCTGCTACAATAAGCAGATTTAGCTGTTTGGAATTGCACCGGTGATTAGGGCTATTTTTTTCATCACAATGAAAACAGAGTCTTTTTCATAATTTATCCCGATACTTTGCATCAGATAGTCTTTTGTATGCTCCTCCACACTTCGCAGAATTTTTAGGTCCTGGTTGCACATTTTCTCCTTGCTTTTTCTCTTGAACATGTCGTGGTACTGTTGCAATTGTTGTTCGGGCAGAATGAAAGGGTATTGCTACCCACGTACATGGGGACTGGTAATACTTCTTGTACGTCTATTGTCAGTTACCGAAAAAGGCATTGAACCTCTAGAGAGTGACATACGCATATGTTTTAGCAAATGAGCTTGGCTGAGAGCCCAATTCTTCTCTTCAATACATTGGCTTTGGTCCATAATCTGGGTTAGAGTTCCTAGCTTGCTAAGGCGTAATTCTGCTTTGATCTCCTCTCTTAACCCATTTATAAAAATTTCCCATCAAAACCTCATCATCGGCATCTCTTAACGGTGCTGAAAGTAATTCGAAATCTTCTCTATATTGGGCCACTGTTCCAGTTTGCTGCAATGCTGTCAAAACCTCATATAAGTTTCCTACCTATGATTGAGTAAATCGTTGGAGTAAGGCTACTCGAAACATATCTCATGTGACAATCGGAGTTCTTGTCTCTCACCATTGGAACCAATTTAGGGCTCTTCCTTCAAAGTAAATAGCAGTTGCCTCCAATTTATCATTATCGTCAATGCCATTAAAATAAACATAACGCTCTGTTCTGTTACGCCACCCATATGAATTATCACTAGAGAATAAGGGCAGTTTCAGTCTTCTAGGACGCATTTCATCACGAAATTGTGGCCGAACTTCTTCGCGAACTCCTTCACCTCTACGATTGTTACTGTTCTCTGCCATCACATCTGTATCCAAAGTTGGATCTGTCTGAACAACTGATTTTCCTTTCATATGCTGAAGAATTTCAGCATCACATTCGTCTTTCTTTTGCATCAGTCTCGTAACTGCCCCAGATAATCACGTACTAAACGAATCTCGTTCATTATCTTCTCTAATCCTTCAATCCTCCCTACCATTCTGGTTGAAACCATGAAGGCTCCGATGCCAAAATTTGTTAGGAACCCAAAAAATCTCCAACCAAATACTCTAAATTTACAAACACAATACAAAGATTACAACACACTACATTGTTTACAACTAAATGGAACAAGTTTACAAACATGCAAACAAGATCTGAAATGATAATTTCCCCAACAATCAAGGTATTTCGAGGAACCTTATCCTCAAGTTTATTTTTTTCAGAAACCAAAAAACCTACCGAATAAACTGCCTATACAGCCTTAAATACTATCTTAACTTCTATGTAACTACTAAGTAACTGCTAATAATACATATGCATAATAATAACTAAATAAAAGTAGTAATATTTAAGCCTTATATTTATATCTTCCTGCATTTATAAACCTTAGTAACAGCAGGTCTAACAGGCATCTTCTCACTTAAATTATTTGAGGATAATTAATTATGATCTTAATAAATTGGTCACTCATAAAACACCAATTTGCAATTTATAGAGATGGACCATCTACTTTTAAAATAGAAAAGATGGTAAACAATTGTAAAAAATGAGTAAACATCTATATTTGCGCATAAAAAGATGCAAATTATAGTTTTAATATGAAGTTTATATCTTAAAAGATCATCTAATTATAAAAATTTATCTAAAATAGTTGTTGCACTCTGTTTTGTGTCAATAAAATCACTTAGTTAGGCCTTTGTTATCAATAAAATCACTTAATTAGGTTTTTGTATCAACAAATCACTCAACTAAATTAATTATTAAAAAATTTGACATGGTAAATTTATTAATTTTTTATAGTATGCAAATATGAACTCGCAATAAATAAAATTTGTAAGTTAATCTATTTAAATAAATTTACTCGTACAAAATTATAAATATAAAAAAAAATCAAGAAAATAAAAAATATATAAAAGAATTTGAGAGATATTTATTTTTGTCTTTATATATTTAATCTCATAGTATTAAATAGAAGATATTAGCTAATACAACCAAATGAAAGGTATTAGTTAATACCATATAAAGTGTATTAACTAATACTTGAATTAATTATACATAAGCATAGAATTCTATCAAACATAATATTAAATAATACTACACATAATGCTTGAATTATTTTGCCTATTAGCTCCTACCAAATGGCCTGTTCGTGACTCAAATAAAGCTAAAACCAAATCATGTACATTTTCGTTAGCTCTTATTAATTGTACTTATTTTGTGGGTCTTCGTAGTCTTTGTTCTATTGTTGCTGACACTATGCATGACTTATTTCACACTGTTTTCTTTTCTTTAGAAGCATTGTCTAATTATTTGCATCTTAGTGGACAAGAAATATTTGGAAGTATTACTTACATGTTTTTTATTGTAGAGACTTCACCCAAAAAAAATTGAAAAAAAAAATCAAATCAAACTAAAAAATAAAAAAAATCAACACTCGTTGATTTCATTTGATTTATAAATTTAATTTTTTTTTAATTCTATCATATACTTAAGACCAACACCGTAACACCTCGTCTATGATGAAAAAAATGTGGTGCCAAACTTGACGTATAAAAATTTTACCCGTCATAAGATGTAGTTATTTAAATCCTCATAACACAGCTAATTACAGAGGAAAAGACGACTCTAATTGGTATATCAAGGTAAAATGGTATTCAATTTTTAAAAAGAATATTATGGTAAAATTAACTTTTAATGTAGAAAGTTCTCAATGATAATGGAGTATCTGAATATGACATGTGATTTTTAATATCGTTTTTTTTTTTTTTTTTCAAAATATCTATTTCATAACAACAACCCTAATGTGAACTATGGAAAATTCGCATCCGATAACAAATTAATAGAATTAGTAACGGCCAGGATCTAGATGTCTGGCGTTAATTAGGGATAATACATAAATTAACTCTTGAATTTGGCTTAACTTTCAAATTACAGAAACAAACACTTTAAGTATCTGATTCTTAAACAAATAAACACGCGAATTCAGCAGCCTAATTGCATGAAATACAAACACACTGACGTGTACTTTATAGTCAATTCGTTGCTGTCACATCATTAAAATTATTTCACCTATTTATAATTTTAAAGAACAAAAGAAAAATAAAAGAAACATTTGTGATTGACCAAAATAAATTTATTTTACAAAAAATTTAAATTTTGTA
>JAABOM020000092.1:12422865-12445617 GCA_011800125.2 Solanum clarkiae
TAAAGGCATGTTGAATGTAGAAATCCCTTATAATATGTATAGAAAGCGCATGGATACAGGTTGGTTCTCCCGAGCCTTATCGGCAACGGGTGCCAGTCCGCCTTAACGAGACTTTAGGCGTGACAGTTTTAGAAAAATTGATTGAATTTTTTATCTTTCATTAAAAATCCTAAACAAAAATCATATTTACTATTTTTCTCAAATAATTATTATTTAATTATTATCTAAATATTTATGTTTAGTAACTTTTAAATCAATTAAAATTCTATTTTTATATGTTTCTTCATTCAAAATTTATATAAAGTAGCTTTAAATTAATTGAATTTTTGCCACATAATTTCTGACTTTGGAGTTGATACACAACAAAGTTTGACTTTTGTCCTTGGATATCTAAGTTTTTAATTTCAAAATCAATAAAGTAACTCTTAATCGATACCAATGTAATTTTGATTTTTGATATTAATAGCAAAATTTTATAACTACATTTGATTTTTCTACCTAATTATTATTGTTATGGTAAATTATCATGGTCCTCTTTAAATAGACTTTTTTTCCTAAACAGTTTATGTTATTATTAAAATTTTGTATTTAAGAACATATACATAATAATTTGTTCTTTGTATATACATTTATTATTAATTAATGTGATATACAGATAGTACAAAATATAGAGTACATGAACTCATTTATGAAGAAAGTCTCACTGCTAAGCCTTTTTTAAAAGGGAAATAACATTCGTACCCTAAAAAAGAAAAATGTTTATAACCAACTACCTCCTTACTTTTATATTTCTTGTTTTTAACTACTAACACGTGTTTAATGTAATGAGAGAGTATATATACTATGAAGATATCAAGAAGGAAGAGGCAGCGCTTCAGTGGAACACTACTAAATTACTGATATTAAAGGATATACATACTCTGATGGTATCAAAGAGGAAGAAGGAGTAACTCTGACGGAATCAAGGAATAACATGCATTGCTTCAGTGAAAAGACTGCTCAATTAGTGATTGATACCGTCAAAGTATATATATACTTTGATGGTATCAAAACTGAAGCAGCAGTGGTTCAGTGAAAACACTACTCATTTTACTCAAAGAAATAGGAGGTGTTGGTCATGTGAATAGAATAGGAAGGCCATTGTGTATAATATTTATATCGTGGGTGAAATAAGGATAAATATATCGTGTTGAGTCCAATTTGGGCAAATACTTTTCCTTGTGGGTCCAATTTGTGTAGTTTTCCCCTTTTTAAAATAAGTGTTAGAGCTTGTTTGGATTAACTTTTCGCATTTGATTTTTGACTTTTGACTTATTAGCCAAAAGTCATAAGTTGGTAGTACTTTTGGTTTATTTTTATCATTTTAGCTTAAAATCAAGTGCTTAAAAGAAAATTTTTTAAATTCAAAAAGTGCTTAAAAGCTAATTCAGCTTAAAAACAATTAAAATAAGTTAATTCAAACAAGCTCTTACTGCTAAATCTTACCTAATGTATCAGCGCTTTGATGATGATTTTCTAGCTCCTCTAGTATATCTCTAATGGACTTATTACCAGCAAAAGTAGAAACTATTCTGGGTAAAAGTGATTTCAAACGAGGTTCTGATTTAGGGATGCTGCTGTACTTCGTCAACAGTTCATTTATCTCCTCATCTGGATCCTCAGAGCTGTTTTAACAAAACAGAACAACTTATTTCAAAGTTGAAATATATAACTGAATTGAATGTATAAGCAACAATGCACATTTGTCAGAAGGCATAAGAAGCAATATTCTGAAGAAGAATGCTGAATGCCGGATGTGCCTCATGAAGTGATGATTAGAATATAGCAACAGAAGCACTAAAACAGTTTCAAGCATTGGACAAAAACTTTGCCCAATATGGGAAATCTCTTCCCCTGAAGGCAAACCATCAAAGGATTTGAAGAGGAAAGCCACAACCTAAATGTGGCCCAAACAGTTTTTACATGCAAAGATAAAGAGACTCAAAAGGGCAAGGAGCTGTGTATGTCTCATGGATATGAGTAATTGATCAAAAAAATTCACATTTAGTGCATGAGCTTCACATTACTAAGAGAATAATTTTGGGACATACAATTTAGTTGCAAGCAAAGCTTCCTTCAATGTACCCAAATTTGCAGAAGGGACATAATGAGTTCCCAGACCAACATAGAGAGCATCAGCAGGTGTTGATATCCTACATCCAGTCAATCCAAGAAAAGCACCTGCAATAGCTGAATTGATTAACTAAACACATAGGAACGGAGGGGAGAAGATAGGTACATGATAACACCAAACATACATTGTTAATCAGTATCTCACACCAAAAAAATATGGATGGATACTAACAGAAAAGTGAGATAGAAAGTTCTTACTTGGCTTCTGTATCCCTTATTAAAAATACTCCATTTGTTACAATTTATATTTACGACACTCTTTCCCTTTTTGCATATTCTATAATTCTAAAATGCCTGCCAGAATTGTCATTAATAATTTATTCTATAAACTTTCAGATCTATTATCAATTTCAATTGATATAAGAACTTTCAATTTTAACTTTGACTATCAAACTAATTTTCCAGTATTACTTAATAATTTTCTTCCACTACGTCTGATATGAAACACAGGTCAAATTATTTTGTTAAACTCAGCGTCCAATCAAAACCCTTCATATAAAATAAAATATACAGTGAAAGTTATTAACAGGAATCACACACAGCAGTCCCCCCCCCTCCCCCGACCAAAAAAAAAAAGCTTAATCTTTTAAAATGATGCATTTGATATACAATACAATTAAAGGTATTCACAAACTTTATTTAGAGCTTGTTTGGATTAGTTGATCCTTAACTGCTTATAAGCTTTAGGTGCTGAAAGTATTTTTAAGTGCTGAAATTATTACTTCTTATATAAACAAGCAGAGATGCACTTGGATAGCAGTGTTGAAACTGTTAATAAACAGTTAATGTGTTTGGTAAAAGAAAGTGTTATAGTTGTTCTTTCGGTAGAATGCCTAAAAGTTTTTCCAAAATATTATTAATTTAAGAGTATCCTTGTAAAGAAAAGAAGGAATAATGGATATAAAGTGAACAGGAAGTTAGAAGTTCTGTTTTGGGAAAGATATTTTGAGAATTAGAAAAAATATTATGGATAAAATTGTAAAATACTTTATCAAACCAAAAGCGTTTATAAACTGAAAAATCAGAAATTTGGGGATAACCAACTTATGGCTTTTAGCTAATTTTGGCTCATTAACGCCTGACTTATAAGCGGTGCTATCAAAGGGGAGCTTAAGCCCCGAAGCGAGACTCAAAATGTGTTGAGCGCTTTGCCTCGCTTATTGTGCACTTTAGTGTTGTCACCAAGGTGCTAAGGCATACTTTTCCTTGTCAATGAGCCTCTTCTGGAGAGATGACACTAGCTATTGATATTTCACTTTATCCTTAAAAAAATCAATTTCTTTGATCATATATTTGTCCTTCATGCTATAATTATTAGTCTTGGACTAAACATGTATATCTTTACTTTTCTCCCTTTGCGCCTTTTTTCATTAAAGCCCATGCTTTATTTGTTTGTGCTTAAAACCTCAATGTACCAAGAGTTTTTTGTACTTTTGACTTTCAAGAACACTGCTTATACAATACTTTGGTGCTTACCAATTGCATAGATAAAGCTTAAAAGTGATTATAAGCATAGATGAACATCCTCTTGGTCACCATTGCTTCTCAAGAGGTTTACCACATTGTTAAAGATCATGCTAGCCTTCGAATAATACAAGTTAAACATTAGCCTGCAACCAAAGATCTACTTCACCAGCTTGCACGGATGACTCATTTTGGTTATCACTTGAATCAGAGAACTCAAGAGTACAACAACATACGCAATGAAAATCCCACAAGTGGGGTTTGAGGAGGGAAAAATGTACACAGACCTTACTACTGCCTCATAGAGATAGAGAAATGGTTTCCAGAAAATCCTCATCTCAAAAAATCATCCCCAAAAGGAGAAAATACTAGACATGAAAAAACTACAATATGCAACAAATGAAAATATATATAGACAATAAAGGTAACAAAATAAATGACGAACAATAACAACACAATATACAACAACATGACTATTAACCTACTAAAACACAAGGCCCAACATCATCCTACTCCTACTAGCCTTCTAGCCTTCTAGCCTTCTACCTTAATACGCGACCTTCACTTCTTTCTATCTAAATTCATGTTCTCGGTAATACAAAGTTGTGCCATATCTTGTCTAATCACCTCCCCAGTAGTTTTTCGATCTACCTCTACCCCTCAGCATAACCCCTAAACCCATCCTCCCACACCTCCTGACAGGAGCATCAACACTTCTCTTTTGCACATATCCAAACCATCGAAGTCGCGCTTCTCTCATTTTGTCTAGCACATAGGCCACTCCTAACTTCCCCTGAATGATCTCATTCCTAGTCTTATCCCCCGATGTGTCCACACATCCATCTCAACATTCTCATCTCCACGACCTGTATCTTCTGAACATGTGTGTTTTTTATTGGCCAGCACTTCACCTTATATAGCATAGACGCTCTAACCATCATTCTGTAAAACTTGCCTTTAAGTTTAGTGGCATTTTCTTATCACACAATACTCCAAAAGGCAAGCCTCCATTTCATCCATGTTGCCCCAATACGATGTGTGACATTCACTAAAATCATAGTCAAGCATCATAGTCCCAATATCGTATTAGTGTTGAATGTTTAGTAAGAGGATCTACACTAGGTAATGTACAAACGGAGAGCTGATGTCCATGTTCTAACAATTGTTTTTTATAAACACCAGGTGCAAGTGTTATCAAAAGGGGAAAATGCAAGAAAGCTTAAAGATTCAGTTGGGCTTTAAGAGCGGATAAGCTTTAATGAAAAATGGCACAGTGGAGAAAAAAAATACATATATGCATTTTTAGTTTGAGAATAATATGAATGAGCATGAATAGAAAATATGTATACAAATAAATTCGAAAAACCAATTACAATAAAGTGAAATATCAATTATTTAGTGTCACCTCTTCATGAGACGCTCATTAGCAAGAAATAGTATGAGCAAAGACTTGATGATGACATTGAAGTACACATCAAGTGAGACAAAGAGCTCAACATGTTTTGTGCCTCACTTCAACACTTAATCGCACTTTAAGCATGGCTTTTACAACATTGAACAGGTGGAAATGCATGAAGTGGTATTATGGTGTTCTGAGGTGTTCTTTTATCAAACAAACAATTGAAAGTATCCTCAATTGTTGATAAACAAACTTATCGTATTTCTTCCTAAATATTCATCAAAGAAGGAAATCACCTCAAGACACTTTAAAAAGTTCTGAAATGTTGATCACAATTCCTACCTCCAAATTTTGGAAGCCCAATCAATAGCATTCAATTAACATATGGAAGCATGCTTTTACTACTGGCTTTAGCACCTATATCTATATGTTAGGGCAGAGCCAGGTAAGGCCTAGGGGGTTCACTCAAACCCTCTTTGCCGGAAAATGACATTGTTTATACATGATTAAAATTATTTTTAATGTATATATAGAAGATGTCTATTTCGGAGAATCAGTTTGGATTCATGCCAGGACGGTCGACTACTGAAGCAATCCATCTTGTTCAGAGATTAGTGAAGAAATATAAGGAAAGAAGGACCTGCATATGGTGAGAAGGCCTATGACAAAATTCCGAGGGATGTCCCATAGAGGTGTCTAAAGGTGAAAGGAGGGATGTCCTATAGAGGTGTCTAAAGGTGAAAGGTGTCCCAATGGCATATATTAGGGTGATAAAGGACATGTACGACAGAGCCAAAACTCGAGTAAAAACGGTGGGAGAAGACTCAGAGTATTTTATTGTTGAGATGGGACTTCATCAAGGATCTGTGTTGAACCCTTTTCTGTTTGCCTTGGTGATGGATGAGCTGATGGGATCTATCCAGGAGGAGGTTCCATGGTGTATGTTGTTTGCAGATGACATAGTACTGATTGATAAGACTCGGACTAAAGTTAATGATAAGTTGGAGGCTTAGAGTCCAAAGGATTCAAACTGAGCAGGACCAAAACAGAATACTTGGAGTGCAAATTCATTGTTGCAAAGGATGAAGCAAACATTGATGTGAGGCTTGCCACTCAACCTATCCCCAAGAAGGAAAACTTTAAGTATATGGGGTCCATCATCCAGAGTAGTGGCGATATCAACGATGACTTCACACATCGTATTGGGGCAGCATGGACAAAATGGAGGCTTGCCTTTGGAGTATTGTGTGATAAGAAGATACCACCTAAACTCAAAGGTAAGTTTTACAGAATGGTGGTTAGATCATCTTTGCTGTATGAGGTGGAGTGTTGGTCAATCAAAAATGCACATGTTCAGAAGATGCAGGTCACAGAGATGAGGATGTTGAGATGGATGTGTGGTCACACCAGGAGTGATAAGATTAGGAATGAGACCATTCGGGAGAAGCTAGAGGTGGCCCCTGTGGCTGATAAGATGAGAGAAGCGAGACTGTGATGGTTTGGACATGTGCAGAGAAAGAGTAACGATGATCCTGTCAAGAGGTGCGAGAGGTTGGTTTGGGAGTTATACGGAGGGGTAGAGGTAGACCGAAGAAGTATTGGGGGGAGGTGATCTGACAAGATATGGTGAAACTTGATCTCACCGAGGACATGACCTTAGATAGGAAGGAGTGGAGGTCGCGAATTAGAATAGCAGGCTAATAGGTTAGTAGGTTGATGTCTGGTCGTGGGGTATAGTAGGGTAGTAGGAGTTGTCCGGTGTTATCTTTATCTACCTTATATATGTTAATTGTCTCGTATTTACTTGCTATCATGTGCTTTTTTTGTTATTAGTCTCTCTTTCTATTCACGTTCTCTTTCTCTTCGTTTCCTGTTTTCCATATCTAGTTTATTCTGCTTATGGGTTTTCATGACGAGGGGTTCCCAGGAAACAGCCTCTCTACCTCTATGAGGTAGTGGTAAGGTCTGCATACATTCTACCCTCCCCAGACCCACTTGTGGGATTCCACTGGGTATGTTATTGTTGTTGTATATAGAAGATGTCAAACCTCCCTGTGACTTCTTTGTTTGTTTACCCATCATATATTGAAACTCGTTAGTGAAAATCCTGGCTCCTCCACTGCTAGATATTCTTCAATATCTTTTGTAATCTTCCATCCCTAGAGAAGGAGCTCAATTACCAAGTTAAATGCTTTAACTTCATCTTGTTTAAGCAATTAGAGAGGAGAGAAATCTAAATGCCCCAGTTGTATGAGTTTCCATCTTTTATTTTTCTTCAAAGTAATTTTTCATACACCAAGATAGCATCACTGGAATTTGCTTAGCAAGAAAAACTCAAGTGCATATAAGAAAATATACCAACTGTTCCTTCTCCAGGACCATGTGCCGCTATATAGGAAAAACCGACATCTGGAAACAATCCAATTGCATTTTCTGGCATCGCTAGAACAGTCCTCTAGAGAAAAATAAGAAGTGAAAATAAGATGTTACTTTCAAAAACAAGTAATTCTCCATAGAGTTAAAGAAATACCTCTGTGATAACCTTGTAACGACCATGACCAGATAAACCAATTCCAAAACCCATTGTAATGCCATCCATGAAGCTGATGTAAGGCTTTTTGTACTCGGAGATTTTACATATTATAGGATACTCAGCCGTGAATACCTGTTACATATAACAGGAAAGGATATTGATTTCTGCTTTACACAAAGGCTTCCTAGCTCAGCTGCAGCATTCAATTGAATATAAGCATAAAATAACACATGCAAGTATTATATGGGGGAATCTAACACTGTTGTATAATATCTAAAGAATAAAGATCGGAGCATGTACTGGTGATGCTTTTGGTGGGTGTTAAGAGGCTCCAAAGAAGGAATTGTTTGAGAAGTCTATGAATGTCACCTTCATAGCCTTTAACTCCAAAGAAAGCAGATGCAAAAGAGTTACAAGACTTCAGACCTATAAGCTTAATAGGAAGGACTTACAACAACAACAACAACAACAACCCAGTGAAATCCCATAAGTGGGGTCTGGGAAGGACTTACAAGCTTATCTCAAAACTTTTAACTGAAAGACTTGAAGTCTGTCATGGGCAAGCTGGTAGATGAGCATCAAATGGCCTTTTTGAAAGGGAGACAGATAATGGATGCATCACTTATGGCAAATGAACTGGTAGATTCAAGAGTGAAACAAAAAATACCTAGAATCTTGTGCAAGTTGAACATTAAGAAGGATCTATCTCCTTAGGATCCTTGAAGATATGGGCTTTGGCAAAAAATGGCTAAATTGGATTATATTTTGCATATCCAATGAGAGCTTCTCCCTACTGTTAAATGGTGACACTGTAGGTTACTTTCAATCACAGAGAGGTCTAAGACAAGGTGACCCCCTCTCACCCTTCCTATTCTTACTAGCTATGGAGGGTCTCAACCATATACTCAGAAAAGCAAACGAAAATGGCTGGCTGAGAGGTTTTGGAGCTCATATAAGTAGAGCAAATGGCATGAGAATTTCCCACCTATACTATGTGAAGCAGAGGTATCACAAATCAGACACCTCAGGGCTATTTTAACCATTTCTGAAGGCATCTCAAGACTCCATGTAAACAGGCACAAGAGCTGCCTCTACCCAATCAATGAAGTCCTGAATATGCAGTTGTTGGCAATGAATCTAGGTTGCAACGTTGCTTCCCTACCCACCAATTATTTGGGAATGCCATTGGGAGCCAAAAATAAGGAACTTCAAGTATGTAGCACAGTATCAGAGAGATATAACAAGAGGCTATCAAGATGGAAGAGTCAATATTTATCCTTTTTTAAGAAAACTGACACTCCTAAAATCTATCATGGATGCAACCTACATGATGAGTTTGTTTCCTATCCCAAAAAGCATCGAAAAGAAGATCAACCAAATGAGAAGGAGCTTGTTATGGCAGGGGAATAAAGAGAATAGAGGCTACAATCTAGTGAAATGGGATGCGCTTATCCTCAACATGAAACAAGGAGGTTTAGGCATCAAAAAGTCAACAGTATGTAGCACAGTATCAGAGAGATATAACAAGAGGCTATCAAGATGGAAGAGTCAATATTTATCCTTGGGAAGAAAACTGACACTCCTAAAATCTATCATGGATGCAACCTACATGATGAGTTTGTTTCCTATCCCAAAAAGCATCGAAAAGAAGATCAACCAAATGAGAAGGAGCTTGTTATGGCAGGGGAATAAAGAGAATAGAGGCTACAATCTAGTGAAATGGGATGCGCTTATCCTCAACATGAAACAAGGAGGTTTAGGCATCAAAAAGCTCAACCTCCACAACAGTTGTCAGCTACAAAAGTGGTTGTGGGAATTTGGCATAGAAGACATGACCTTATTGAAGAGACTCATCATAGAGAAATATGGACTCCTAAACCAGTGGACAAGCGAAGAAGTGGAAGGTACTTTTGGATGCAGTGTATAAACAATTGGAAGACTCTAGCCCAAGTTCAATACTAACATCTCCTTTAAGGTGGGAAATGGCATGAAGATCCAGCTCTGGAATGAGCATTGGATAGGTGATGAAAGATTAAAGACCACTTTCCCAGGCCTCTACAACCTCAGTCTCCAAAGAAATGACACTGTTCCCCAGATATGGAGTCCACAAGGGTGGAATTTCACCTTTAGAAGAGCTTTAAATGACTGGGAGATAGACAGAATAGCTAGTCTTCTACCGACTTTGAACCTTTTTCCAGATGTCTCTGTTATCCAAACAAACCTCTATGGAAGTTGCATATTAAAGGAGTTTTCTCAGTCAAATCATCCTAGTAACAACATCAGCTTCTCTTCCACTAGAATTTAGCCTCGGAAACTAATCTGGAAAATTAGAATCCCCCTAAAGGAGCCATGTTTTATGTGGCTGATGATTAGGGGAGCTTGTCTAACCCATAAATCAATACAGAGAAGAGGTTTGCAAATTTGCTCAAGGTATTTTCTTTGTGACGAGGAGGCAGAGGTAAACAACCACCTCTTCCTACACTGGATAACAGTTGTAAATCCATGGAACATGTTCTTATGTATGCTTGGAGTAAACTGGACAATGCCTAAGGACGCCTGTGATTTGTTGAGGAGCTGGGAGACAATTTGAAGAAGAAATTCTAAGGAAGACTGGTGGAAACTCATTCCAGCATGTATTTGGTGGACCTTATGGAAGGAAAGAAATGCAAGGTGTTTTGAAGGAAAAACCAACAACACCCTCAGGATCAGAATGAACTGCATTAACCTTCTTTATTTTTGGTGTAAACAAGATATGGTGGGGGATATAGCTTCGTTAGATGACTTCATAGGAAAACTGTAAACCCCTAGACCTGACTGGTTGTTTCTTGTTTGCAATGCATTGTAACTAATCATCTCATCCATTGTAATGAAACTCGCCACTCTGATATCAATTGTTATGGGGTCAACCTTTTGATCCAGCCAATTAGGCAATCTAACACCCATAGACTCAGCCTTAATCTTTTTTTTTTAATTTAGCTCAACACTTAAATAAACATACAAAACTAAACATCACCAAGCATGTACATGAACTTTCACAACTTTGTATTCAACTTGTCCCACAAAGAAAGCACACAAATAACTTAGCCTACAAAATTCAACAAAAGCTCTTTGCTTATGATAGGTCTGCCTGTGCCAATAAATAGGCCGTAACACCCTGTCACATGCCAAGCACATCCAGTTGACATCCTCAACTAATAGGCCAAATCAAATTTCAAAGTATCAAGCCTTATCTGAAACATTGACAAGCCACAAATGGCTAGAAACTAAATAACCGCCCAAATGCCCATGCATGTTGTCATGGACTTGGTCGTAATTCCAACGTACTGTGTGGCCTAGCAAACTTTTCACTCAAGTTGCTAGTCAGCCTAACTCTTAGTGCTTAGCAGAACGTTGAAAAACTAAGCTAAAGAACTTTATGAAGGAACTTGAACTTTTGAGGAACAAAGAAAGAAACTCTGTATTAAGATCTTGAATGCTTTACAATGCTTTGCTTGTGACTTGCTTTTCTTGGATGGTGAAAATGAATGTCATGGGGTGGTATTTATACTACTCCTCAATGGACGGCTAGGATCAATTTGATCCAAGGGCTACAAATGAGTCTCCAAAACACTCTACCAAAATATATAAGATATTTACAAAGGCAAGAATTCTCTACACCTATCTTGAATGCTCTGGAACCTTCCAGGCCTCTCTTTCAAGATCCACATATCTCTAGGGAATTCTAGAGAATTCCGGAGTGCTCCAGCTTATTATGGACATTTCTAAAGCATTTTGGGGCAGAATTTGAGCGGTCTGTCACATCCTCCCCACTCAATGTGGCAACGTCCTCAGCGCTTCCTTCTTGTATGCCTCGATCAGGTCCTGATAGTCCCATAATGCAAGGTCATGTTCCCAGCTTGCCTCGCTGTCGGGAGATCCTTTCCATTTTACAAAGTCCTCCGTGTAGCTCGAATGACTCCCACGTCTCGGAACGACTCAGTGCGCAAGAATTTCCTCAACTTCTCGCTCAGGCACCGTGGTGATGGCTATAGGTGCTCTCTTTGACTCACCTCGGCTTGGATCATCCTTATCTTGATGGTACGGCTTCAGCAGGCTCACATGAAAAACAGGATGTATCTCCAAGTGCGAGGGTAAAGTCAGGCGATAGGCTAGTTTACCGATGCATTTCTCGAGGGGAAACGGCCCCTCATAGCGCCTTACTAGCCCTTTATGCACCTTTGCGAACCTTCGGCTTTGGTGAGGAAGGAGCTTCACCATGACTAAGTAGCCTTCCTCGAACTCCAGATGTCTTCTTTTAGCATCGGCCCATTTCTTCATTTCTGCGCGGCCTTTGCTAAGTATGCCTTTGCCAAGTTGATCTTCTTGTGTCCCTTGGCAAATTTATATGCTGCAGGATTCGGCCCTTTATAACCAATGGCCATAGTTTGTGGCGTCATTAGTTGTTGCCCCGTTGCTAGCTCGAATGGACTTGACCCAGTTGACTCACTTTTCTACAGGTTGTACAAAAACTGCGCGATGTCCAGAAGCTTGGCCCAATCCTTTAGATTGACACTTACATAGTGCCTCAAATATAACTCCATTAAAGCATTCAACCTCTTACTTTGGCCATATGTTTGTCGGTGAAAGCTTGTAGAAAAGTTGAGCTCGGACCCCATGATTTTGAAGACCTCCATCCAGAACCTTCCTGTGAAGTGCATATCCCGGTCACTGACTATCATCTTTGGTATACCCTAATATTTCACCACGTGTTTAAAGAACAATCGTGCAGCATCCTTGGCATTGAACTTGGTCGGGACTGGCATGAATACTCTGTACTTGCTTAATCTGTCCACCATGACCATGATATGGCTACATCCTTCCGACTTCGGCAAGCAAGTGATGAAATCCATGGAGATACTCTCCCATGGTTTTTCGGCAATTGGCAATGGCTCTAATAGACCAGCAGTGGGACATTGTTCCACCTTGTCTTGCTGGCACACAAGACCATTCTTCACATAGAGCTCCACATCATCTCTCATCTGGGGCCAATAGTAAGCTCGCTCGATGAGTGCCATCGTCCGTCGAACTCTACAGTGACCTATCCACCTTGAGTCGTGGCACTCCTTTATGATCTCCTTCCTTAAGCCTTCCCATTTTAGCATGTACACCTGGTTTCCCTTGGTGATGAGCACCCCATCCTCAAGCCAGAAGTGGCGTGTCTTCCCCTGACTTGCCAAACTCATCAAATTCTTGGCTTGTGAGTCCTGCTCTAATCCCTCCTTTATACGATCGACCAAAGGAAAACTTGGGCTAGTGATGGAGGCAAGTTCGGCCTTTCTGCTCAGTGCGTCAGCCACAACGTTCCCCTTGCCTAGCTTGTACTCCATCACGAAGTCGAACTCGGCCAAGAAAGCTTGCCACCTTACTTGCTTCGGTGTCAACTTTTGCTGCTTAAAGAAGTAGCTTGTGGCAACATTATCTGACTTCACCACAAACTTTGTGCCTAGTAGATAATGTCTCCACGTTCTCAGACAATGCACCACGGCCGTCATCTCTTTTTCCTGGACCGTGTAGAGCTTCTCCGCATCATTGAGCTTGCGACTCTCGTAAGCTACCGGATGACCCTCTTGCATTAGGACCCCTCCTAGAGCAAAGTCTGAAACATCCATCTGCACCTCGTATGGTTTGGTGTGGTCGGGTAAGGCCAACACCACCTCCTGGATCACGACTTCTTTCAACTTCTCAAATGCTGCTTGGCACTTCTCGTCCCAATCCCAGGTCCGATTCTTCTTCAACAGGTCAGTGAGGGGAGCGGCTATTGCAGAATAACCCTTGATGAATTTCCTGTAATAGTTGGCCAATCCAAGAAAAGAACGAAGTTCTAGTACCTTCCTTGGTGGCTCCCATTCTTGTATTGCCTGAACCTTGGACTCGTCCATCGGTAGTTTGCCCTCTCCAACAATGTGCCCTAAGAAGGTGACTTCCCATTGAGCAAAGGCACATTTCTCTTTCTTCACATACAACTCGTTCTCCCTTAGTACTTGGAAGTCTTGTCTCTAATGATTTACATGATCTTCCAAAGTGTTGTTGTATATGACAATGTCATCCAAGTACACCACCACGAATTTATCCAGGAACGGTTATAGGACAAGGTTCATGAGGGTGCAAAATGTTGTTGGTGCATTTGTGAGTCCAAAAGGCATCATAAGAAATTCATACGAACCGACCTTATGACCCATGTTGTCTTCGACTCGTTTCCCTCAGCAATAGTATCGGGACTGAAGATCCAACTTGGTGAACCACCGTGCTTGGCCAAGTTGAACAAAGAGATCGGCAATAAGTGGGATTGGGTATTTGTTCTTTACTGTGATCTTGTTAAGTGCTCGGTAGTCGATGCATAACCAAAGCGATCCATCGTGCTTCATCTGGAAAAAAGTCGGGGCTTCATAGGGTGCTTTTGATGGACGAATAAACTCCATGTCCATCAACTCCTTCAACTGCCTCCTTAATTCTTCAAGCTCCGGAGGCGCCATGCAGTATGGCACTGCCACTGGCGGGGTGGCACCTGGTACCAGCTCTATTCTGTGATCCACCTCCCTCTTTTATGGTAACCTCTTCGGCAACTCGGGTGGCATCACGTCCTTAAATTCCTCCAAGACATGAGTAACTCTTTGGGGAAGATCTTCGATTGGAGGAACAACTGCTTCTTCCTTCAAAGCTACGAAGTAGGTTAGCTCTTCCTTCTTTACGCCTTTGGAGAGTTGTATGACCGAGATTTGCTTCTCTTAGAGTCGGGTTTCCCGCTCTAGTGGTACTAGATGAGTGTTACCTTCCTCCAAGATACACAGCGAGTTCGCAAAGGGGATGGGGAAGGCCTTAACTTGGTCTATGAACTCAATACCCAAGACAAATGGATAATCGTCCATGGTTACAATAGAAAAATCGATGTGGATGATCTAATCTCCCAAACTGACCTTTACATTCAGAGCAACTCCAAAGGTCTAGGTTGGTTCCGAATTGACTCCCTTAAGCCAACCGCGCCCTTTTTCGTAGCGGATGCCCACCCTCTTCGCTTCCTGCAGGGTGAGGAAGTTGTTGGTGGCTCCCGTGTCAACTAATGCCTTCACGATGTGCCCTCCGATCTTGGCTTCCACAAATAACCATCCCTTCTTTTCGTTCTTGGGCACCTCTACCTTTGCCTTGATCATACCGAGGAGTCGTAGGGCTCCTATCTTCTCTTCCTCCCATTCGCGCTCCTCAATTAATGCTGAAAGTTTGGACCTTTTGGGGTATTCCGTTGCCTTATGTGGTCCTTCACAAAAGAAGCATTTGAGCGGGGGTCTCTCGCCAGCTTTGTGCTCCTTGGGTCCCTTTGCCTTATCGGTCGTCTCTTTGCCCCGATGTGGGTCTCCCCAACTCTTTCCCTTGCCGCCCTTATCCTTTGGCTTAGGCTTCTCCAGTTTCTTGAACTCGATAATGGACTCGGCAATGGAAATAGCGGTGGTTAAGTCTTGAGCCCCCCCATCTTTGGATCTCAAGTCTCGCCCACTGTTGTAAACCATCCATGAAGGCAAAGAAAGCTTCTTTATCAGGATAGTTGGGGATCTCAAGAAGTACCTCAGTGAACTCCTTTACGTATTCCCGTATGCTCCCTTTGTACAGCAGTCGCCTCAGCTTTCCTCGAGCCTCTTCTTCCACATTGCTGGGGTAGAATTGCTTCTTGAGTTCCGCCTTGAACTCTGCCCAAGTGCCAATAAAGCAGGTGCCTCTTTCTATGTCCCCCTGTCTCCTCCTCCACCATACCATCGCGGTGTCCCTCGAGGTAGAGACTAGCCATATCAACTTTTAGTGCTTCATTGGTCATGGCAAGCGCCCTGAAGTATCGCTCCATACTCCAGAGGAAGTTATCTAGTTCCTTTGCATTTCGTGACCCTTTGAAAGACTTGGGTCTTGGAACATCTAATTTAGAAGGGCTCGTCCTTACCTCGAACATAGATGGACTTCCTTGGGCAAGAGCCCTCTTGCACAAGTTAAATTCCTCCTCCATGCTTTCCAGTTTGCGCAAGAGCCTCCCTAGCTCTTCCCGCATTGAAGAAATCTCTGCCTTGTGAGTCTCTTCCATGGCCTTCACACTGTCGAGACATTGGGCCAGGACTTGGTTCATGGCGGCTTGCATCTTCTCTCGCAACCCATCCATGCTTAGTTTGACCTCCTCAAACTTTTCCTCCCCATCGGCTATTGCCAGCTCCACCTTGGCAGGCCGTGTCTCGAACCCCTCCATGGCTTCCCACAACTGAGACCTCTGGCCTTTGGATTTCTTCTCGACTACCTTGCCTCCTTGGGTAATCTCACTTCCACCTTCCATGTCCCTTGATGTTCTGACGGTCTCCAAACCTTGCTTTGATACCAACTGTCATGGACTGGGTCGTACTTCCAACGTACCGTGTGACCCAGCGAACTTTTCACTCAAGTTGCTAGTCAACCTAACTCTTACTGCTTAGCAGAACGTTGAAAGACTAAGTTAAAGAAATTTACGAAGGAACTTGAACTTTTGATGAACAAAGAAAGAAACTTTGTATTAAGATCTTGAATGCTACAATGCTTTGCTTGTGACTTGCTTTTCTTGGATGGTGAAAATGAAAGTCATGGGGTGGTATTTATACTACTCCACCTCCTCAATGGACGGCTAAGATCAATTTGATCGAAGGGCTACAAATGAGTCTCTAGAAAACTCTACCAAAATATCTAAGATATTTACAAAGGCAAGAATTCTCTACACCTATCTTGAATGCTCTAGAACCTTCCAAGCCTCTCTTTTAAGATCCACATCTCTAGGGAATTCTAGAGAATTTCATAGTGCTCCAGCTTATTATGGATGTTTCTAAAGCATTTTGCGGCAGAATTTGAGCAGTCCATCACAATGTGCGTGGCATATATTGGCAACCTTCAAAGCTTACGCCAAATCTCACGAGCGCATGCCCACGAGCCTGCACTGTACACAAATCCTGCCCAGCACAGCTTGCTATTGGTGCAATCTTCTTAGTCGTCTGCCCTAACCCAACTCTTAGCCCTCGAACTTGTTTAACCATGTTGAAGAATGAACAAAGTCCCATATTGGTAGTTAATGAGATGGGTGGACTCTTTATAAGGCTTGGACAATCCTCATTCCTTTGAGTTAGCTTTTGGGATGTGAGTTAGGCCTAAGACTTAATTTTACATGGTATCAGAGCTCCTACGATCCTGCTAGAAAACTAAAGGGCTTCTACTGCCGACAAACGGCTAGACCCATATATGTCACCCGTTGGCCAATGATTATGTTAGCAAAAAAATTAGGTCACCATGTATCTTTTAGTGACTATTTTCTCATATCTAATTTGTGTAGCACCGTATTTCTGGTGACTACTTTCTCATATCCGATTTGTGTAGCACCATGCTATCTTTCCGGTGACTACTTCTTTCATATTCAATTTGTGTAGCACTATCCATACAATTTCTCTTTTTTAGTAGGGTTGTGCTGTCAATATGATCCTACCTATATAGTTTCTATTTTTCATTAGGGTCGTGCCATCATTCCGACTCTACCTATATAATTAGCTTTCTCAGTAGGATTGTGCCATCATTCTGACTCTATCCATGTAATTTTATTTCTCAATCTATGCTCACTTTCAGCTATCAAATCTTATAACTCGGTGCATGAGAAAGTTTCAACTAGTTTTACAGTGACTTTCTTGAAGCGATTTCAAGATGATCCATATATTTATACCAGACTTTGAGCACTTCTATTTCAGATTTACTCTTGCCAAACAAAAAAGTTGGACAATAAAGATGTTTTTTCCTCCACGGTGATCTCGAGGAAGAAGTCTATATTAAGCAACCGCCTAAGTTTGTTACCCGGGGGATTCTGACAACCTTGTATGTCGATTGTGTAAATCACTCTGGTCTAAAACAGTCTTCTCAAGCTTGGTTAGGGAAGTTTAACAATGCGATTCCGGAATTTCATGAGAAGACTAAGACATTGTGGTTGACTATCAATTTTGTGAAGTCGGGTGATCAACTTGCAGATATCTCAACACACCCATCATTGGTCCTCGTATTAGTTACATTTGTAACAAGCTAGGTACATATGACCTATATGCACCAGCTTGAGGGGAAGTGTTAGAATAGGGATAGGTATATACAATCCTACTTAGAATAGGAATAGGAATAGTAGTAGGAATAGAGATAATGAATAATATCCTACTTGGAAAAGGATTGTATTATAGTTTTCTAGTTGGAAAAGGAGTCTACTATAGTAACTATAAATAGGGTCTCAATGTAATAATGTCTACAACAATTAAATAATATTCGTCTCCAATATCTCTCACAAGCCACAATCATGCCATGATCACAACCTTGTCTTGCCTTAGCTTTGCCAATCCTTGTTATGCTTAAGCCACACCTTGGCTTGCATGCCTTAGCCTCGCCTATGTTAAGGTCTTTCCTCAATTGAACTTAATCTTGACCGAGGTCATTGGATTTTAGCTAAGTTCATCATGTAAATCCCGAGCCACTTAAACTATCAAGCTGAGGGTTTAACAGAAGAGCCCTTAGAGATCTCGAAAGATATAGGTGGTTGATTGGTATGTTGAACTACCTCATGGTGAATCGATCATACATTACATTTTGTGTGATTGTTGATAGTCAGTTTATGACTCTGTGTGATAGTCAATAAGGTGCAATTGTTCAAATTCTTCGATATATAAATCAACCACAAGTAAAGGATTACTTTTTGAGGAACAAGGTCATGAACTGATTGTTTTTATACACAGTTGATGGAGAAGTATCACTATCTGATAGGCAGTTGTACGTCTAGCCATTGTGTTGTGGCAGGAGTTTGTTGCATTGCAAGAACAAGAAACAATCTGGTTGCTACTTTGGATCGAACAACTCTTTAAGGAATGGAAGTATGGAGAAATCAGCCAGAAGGAGAAGGCAATTGTGTGTGATAACTACGTTGTTCTTCATATTGCATCAAATCTGATATTTCATGAAAGAGCTCAGAGATTGACTGTCACTTCATGAGAGAAATGATAATTACAAGAGACATTACTACAAAATTCGTGAAGTCAATGATGAACTTGTGGATATTTTTACCAAGTTCTCCAAGGGTTCTCTTTTATACAAATTTTCCAACTTCTAAATTAGGAAATATGAAAATATAAAAGTCTTAGGACCCACACTATTGGTCAATTACTTCTTTCACCACAGATAAAAAGGCCCTGCCTGTATTTTTCTGTAGAGAACTGATAATTGCAACTAAGAAAATGGTTCTTTGGATAGTTATTAGGACCCAAACTATCAAAAGGTGTTGGTAATTCATTTGCCACAATCATAGAGTCTGTTCTACAAGTGAAGTTTGCTGTGAGCATGAGACTTGTTTATCTGAGTAGACACAATCATGATCAGCTATTCATGTTTAAAGGACAGTATACAAAACCTCAATCATATCTGACTGCTGTCTTTTTGTTGCAATCTGCTTGATATCACCACCTGCAGGTAAAATCATTAGGACCTCCTTTATACTCCATCATATCAGCATCAACTAATCAAGATAATGTCAGAAAATGAAACTGCAGATAGCAAACTCCAAAATATACTGTGGACTGCACCAGCTTTGACACACAACCAAAAATATAATACAGCATGAAATGCGAACAGACACTTTTAACTGTATGCCAAATCTCTTGATGTGGGAAAAAACCAGAAAGAAAAACATTTGCACAAATTTGCTTTTTTGTCCCAAAAATTGGTGACAACCCCCTAGGTATTAAATCCTGCATTGGCAATGAATGGCCACCCTCAACTCTTGGTAGCGATACTATGTAACATATCTACTGGTTGGTCTCCAACAAAATGAATAATGAGATAAAGTAATAACTACTTTAAGATCCAGATTGTGCAAAATTACCAACTATAGGTCCAGCAAGCATGTTTCCTCTAAATAGGGAAAAGTATGTTACCTGCTGAAAAGGCACGGGGTGAGCTACTGGCAGCTAAAACACATTTCACCCTTGGGTCTGTTTCCCATTCATCCAGGAGATTCTTGTATTTGACATCCATATCTGCGTCATATTTCAATGAAATATGAGTGCAATAGAACAAATTATGCAAATGATAATGATAATGTTGACTTCAATTTGTTTGTCTTGCTTCTCTTTTTAGTTTGTTTAATTAATAAAGGATGACTCTTTCCCTTTTTAGTAATTCTTTAATTTAAATTTTTCACATGGTCTTAATACTAAAGGACATTTTGGTGCATTGTACGTCTTAGTTTAAGACCAAAATATTCAAAAGTCTTTTTAATTTCTTAGACTTCATATCAAGTCAAAACTAGACAAACAAATTGAAATAGAGGGAATAACAATTATGATGATAGGATGATAATAATGATTATAGTATGAGTTTAAAGAAACAAAAAATAATAATTATATTGTGGTATGCTGGTCCGCTAAACCTATGTGTAGGGTAAAATCATTCTCTAAAGATAGCAGATTAATCGCGACTTGAAGAACTACAAAAACAACAACAACAGCAGCATACCCAATGGAATTCCACAAGTGAAATCTGGGGAGGGTAAAATGTACACAGACCTTATCACTACCTCATAGACATAAAAAGGTTGTTTCCAAAAACTCCTCATCTAAAAAATTAAGCCCCAAGCAAAAGATACTAGATATGGAAAAAAAGGAGAAAAGAAAAGAAAAAAGAAAAATAGCTAATAATGACAAGCAAATAATAATATGTAAATACCATAAAGTAAAGTATATAAGACGAATAATGACAAAAACAGGATATAAAGACATGACTACTCTTACTAACCTATTATATCACAAGGCCATATATCAACCTACCCCTACTAGTCTATTAGCCTTCTATCCTAATACGCGACCTCCACTCCTTTTTATATAAGGTCATGTCCTCGGTGAGACGAAGTTCCGACATACCTTGTATAATCACCTCCCTCAATACTTATATCAGTCTACCTCTACCTACCCTTCCGTGTAACCCTAAATCCAACCTCTCGCACCTTCTGACAGAAGTATCGGTACTTCTTCTCTGCACATGTCCAAACCATCCGAATCTCGCTTCCCTTGTCTTGTCGGCCACAAATTATTATATTTATTTGAGTTATTTTCTTCTTTCTAATTCTCCAAGAAACATTATTCCACAATTTTATTATATAACAATGATCAACTAGACCTGTTTCAAAATAGAGCAACTGGTCATTTGGCGTGTTAATAACTTCTACGAGAAGACTAAATAAACAATCTGAAAAAATGAAGTGGCAACCAATAATAAATGAACAACAATTATCCGGCCAGGATCCACATTACGTATAGGAGTTGAAAATTCACCTAAGTTCATTGCATTGAGAGCTTTAGGACGATCGAGAGTGATAACAGCAAGACCATTCGGGTGGACGTGTCCCCTGACGAATTCATCGCCGCCGGAGGCCATCATCCAGAAGTTACGATAACGAAGAAACGTCGTCGGTTTGGAGTAGTTGCGTAATAAGGAGTGAGAAAAGCGGAGAGCAGCAGAGAGAAGACTGGCGGATCGACCTATTTTTAAAGCATCAGAAAGACTTGCCATTCTGTGAGTGCCTGAATCCCAAGAAATGATGCTTTTACTTAAGCCCGCTCGCTTTTCACCTTAATTCCTCACAAAACCTTTTTTTCCCGGGCCATTCCTCGAAAACAAAGTGTGTGCTACCTCTTTCGTTTTATTTAGTCCAAAAATAATGCTTCTTCCATCCATTTTGATGCGACTTTTTTTTAATTTATTTGGATAAAAATATCATTCTACTTTAATCGAAAATAATTTAAATCTTAAAAAAGAAAATTTTTTACTATCAATGAAATGATTGTTCACACAAATATTTCAGAAGGATTTTAGACCATAAATTTTAAAGTATTTCTTTTCTTAAATGTGTCATGCCAAGTCAAAGGGTGTCACATAAAATGGAACGAACAGAGTATTATTTTATTATGACTAAAAATAGTTGAAATTTTACTTTTTTTTATTTTTAATAATATGAATTATAGTAACACAAATATTTAAGCACTATTTTAAAAATAAATTTCAAAAAAAAATCTTAAATATTGTGTCTAATCAAACGGTGCCACAAAAGTAATATTTGTTCTTAGATTTATATATACTTTTTATTTTAAAAAAAAAAAAACTAACTACATATATGAGTTAATTACTGGATCGGTATCCTACTAAAGTCACTTTTATGTTTTTTAGAATTATATGTCAAAAACACAATTAAGTCATCATCTTTTTTTAATTTCATACCTAACTATTAGGAGTATGAGTTACATGCATAAACTAACTCACTATTTTGAAAAACACACCTTAAGGAATCATTTGGTAGAGTATGTAATAATAATGCAAAATAAAGTGTGTTAATAATGCTTGCATTGATAATATATGTATTAGTTATACATGTATTAATTAGATATAAAATATATTTATGCAGTGTTTAGTTTGACGCATTAAAAATAGAATGTATTGTATAAAAAATTATTTACAAAGATACCCTTCACAATTATGGTGGAAAATATATTAAAAAAAATTTGAGAAACAACTGAGTCTTTAATCATACCAATGCATGCATTAAAACCATTGCATTACTAACACCTATAAATTTATGGTATTGATAATACACACCTTAAGACACAATAGAAGGTATATGAATGCAAACATTAATTATACATGAGATGAAAAAGTGTACTAAACAAGTAACTATTAATACACCAAATTAATGAATATATTATTTTTACTAACACACTCTACCAAACGACATCTATAGAGTGTGTAATATACTCTCTTTTTTATTTAAAGAAAACTTATCAGATGACATTTCATATGAATAAAACATTCAATCTTGACAAAAAAAATACATAAACTATCATTGTTAATCAAAGTTTAGTGATTAAAGTATCACTATACAGACAAAAGAATTTTTTTAAAAAAAATGAAAGTCAAAATATTTTTCTTACTCACTCTACTAGCTCCCCAGCCCCCTCCCATCCCCCAATCAATCTCCTTCCCCGACGCCCCCAACCCCAATATTTATTTCTAAAATCTTGCTTCAATAAAGTATCACTGTATAAACAAAAGAAATTAATATTTTTTAAAGAAAAGTCAAAATATCTTTCTT
>JAABOM020000092.1:12445717-12458360 GCA_011800125.2 Solanum clarkiae
CTGAAATTGAAATTTATTCGCTTAAGAGTGGGGTTTGGAGGAGAATGGTAGGGGTTGAGATTAAGCATTGTATGGTGATGTTTATTTGGTCTCAGATTTTTGTAAATGGGATTGTACATTGGATTGCGTATGATATCGTGGTGGAAGTAAAAGTTTAATTTTGTCTTTTAGTATTGTTGATGAGGTGTTTGGCGAGATTATGTTGCCGGATGCTTTAGTTGGTGTGATTCCGACGAATTTATCGATTATGTTGTTAGAGCAATCACTTACATTTCTTACTTTTCACTTACATTTCTGACTTTTCTTACATTTCTTTTTGTCATATCTAGGTATTTCTGCCTATGGGATTTGAACTGAGGGTTTTAGGAAACAGCCTCTCTACTTCCATTCTACTTCCATGAAGTAGCGGTAAGGTCTGCGTACAATCGACCCTCCCCAGACCCCACTTGTGGGATTATACTGGGTATGTTGTTGTTGTATACATGGTAAACTATTTTACCAGATAGGAGCAATGTCTTAAAACCAAGTCAATAACCAGTTTGCAGAAGAAGCTACAGCTACACTCTAGAAAATAACCAACAGGATCGACATGGTCGCGCATCTAAATGATCCTACTGTCAAAAAAAGAGTTGAATAAGATAAACTTCACAATAACTGAAACACAAGGAGAGGCAAAAGGTGTTTCATTATGTAAGTTAGAAAATACCAAAAAATGCAGTTTACAGAAGCCATGCATGGAGAGAGTAGACATAAAGGCAGCTACCTTTTATAACGAATATGATCATCAACTCAAGAGAGTAGTGCTAGGGTACTGACATTCAACAAATGCAAGAATGGAGAAAAAGTTGTGTCAAAGTAAATGAGTAACAAGAGAATTTCATACTAAAACTTAGAAAGAAGTAACAAAAAAAACACAATTTCACAGCAATAACGTGGAATATTCAACTCAATGAGGAGAAGAGCAATTGGTACAAATCAGAAACATAAAAAAACTTGCTTTATCAATTGAACTTACATGGTTGTCGCTAAAGATTACAATTTGAAATACCCATTGGGGAAGGAAGCAATTTTTAAGCCCACACACAAAATCAAAAACAACTAACCCATGAAACAGAAAAGGAGATACCTAGTGTTTGGTTGGCTGTGACATCAATTGGGAATCATCTGAAAAGACGAGTAATTGTTTTCTACTGAGAGACTTGAAAAGCCCTAATCAAGTCAGAGGCGGAGAAAAGGGAGTAGAATCGACCACAGAGAGAGAGAGCACATTCCCTCGTATTTTGGGAGTCCGCTTCTTAAACATGTATGCCCCTACCCACCCATAGACTCTCTAACCCCTTTGCATGTATTGATAGTTTAAATAAATATAATATTTGTTAAATTTCATCATATTTTATGTTTAAATTAGATAACAATGAAATGATTCATTTTGTTTGATGATTGATTTGGTGTGATCGCATTGTTACTTTAATACATTTTTTTTATTTTTTACTTTATTTATTATTTAATAATTCTATTTTATTATTCATCCTATCTTTTCATGATATCTAGTATATACCCTACAATGTTTTGTAAGTTTATCATTCAAATTATGAATATATGATATTATATAACGACAAAAAGTAATATAATCTTTCCAAACGTTATATTCATTGGAACAATACAGTCAGATACAATACAATACATTATAATATAATACATAATAACCATTTAAACAAAGTGTAAGCTAATGCTCCCCTTCTCATACTAAACACTTACGGGTCGTTTTGTGTGAAGGATTAGTACATATAATCATGGGATAAAAATATAGTGAGCCTTAAATTGAGTATGGTTGGTAAACTCGGATAACATATCTCGGGATTAATAAATAGTACCGGAATAAGTTATCCCTTTTCTTGGGATAAAAGACATTAATGACAAAGGTACCCTTTTAAACCTTTTTTATATCTTATTTTGAATATTTATGTGCATTTATATTATTTTTAATTCCATATATAATGACATTCCCAACCTTCAATCCTTATTTTTATGATATTTCTTCATATTTTTTATTTAAAAATTACAGTATATAATATAATTTTTATTGACTAATTCTTTTTTTAATATTTTAATTTTTCATAAATCTTTTTTACGTTAACAAACTTAAACATAGAAGTTTTATTTTTAAATTAAATAAGAAGAAAGTTTTATTTTAAATGCATACCATGCACACATAAAAATCTTTAAGCTATATAAGATAAAAGATTTATTTTAAAAATGAATATTGAATAACTAAAGCAAGAAAAGAAAATACATAAAGAAAAACTAATAAAGTGAAGGGTATTTTTGTAAACAAACAACATATTCTTAAAATTTATGCAACATACCAAACATCCAACAAGAAATAATCTCAACATAATTTATCCCATCATTACTAATCCTAACATAACTTATCACATCGTAACTTATCCCCTCATAATTTGTATTCAGGGTTCGTCTGGTTACTTGTTATTATTATGTGGGTATTAACTAGTAGGATTTAGTTATGCAAATATTAGTTAAGTAGGATTTAGTTATGCATGTATTAGTTATGCAGAGTTTAATTATATAAGTACTAATTATGTAGGGTTTAGTTATATAAGTACTAATTTTGTAGGGTTTAATTGTGCAAGATTTAGTAATGTAGAATTCAAAAGAAATTAGTGAGTTAATTCTTATTTCTTAATTATCAAATGTTTAGTGAGTTAATTTTTGTTATACTCATTACAATAACAAAAAAGGTCAAATATGCCCTTGCACTATTAGAAATAGTTTAAATATATCTATCGTTATACTTTCAATTTAAATATACCTCTTTCATTATACTTTTGATCCAAATACACCCCCCATTATATTTTAAAATATAATATATCGTTACTTAAATGCATAATTTATGTTGGAAACTGTCGATTGTTGATTAAAATGTGCGTGAAAGCTTAATAAGGATTTATGATATGATGGATTTTATGATGTTAAATCTATGTATGATATGATATTTTGAAAAGTTATGAAAGATCGTGAATTTTTGGAATGAATTTCATGATACCCAAATTGGAATATTATTATTATGATGGTTGGTTATTTTGTATGACTTCTAAATGATCACATTTTACTCATTCATGACCTATACTCTTATATTTCATGATTTTAAACATATGTACATAGACCCACCATGTTTTGACTAAAGTTACATGACAAGCTTATTATGTTGATGAAGGTCTTATGGCAATATATGCAAATTATGAATGTTGTGAATGTTGAAGGGCTAATAAGCATGTTATGAGTTGATAAGAATGTTATGCAAGTTATGAATGATATGAAATCCTTTCTTTGATACTATGAAGCTTGAGTTTTGATGAACTACTCTAATATGATATTAGGAGACTTTGCATATTATGACTATAGATATGATTTGAGTATTCCTTGGCATTGTTAACAAAGCACCGAGAGGACTTGGTAGATAACCATTGTTCCTTGACTCCGTTGCTGTCGTAGGTTTGTGATTGGCTTATGGATCTATATATTTCTTGTTATATGATTCACCAAAAAGGGTGGGTTTCCCATAAGATACATGTTAATGGATGTCCAAAAAGGATGATGTTCCCGTAAGACTCTTATTATATATTAACTGAAAAAGGTGATGTTCCCGAAAGGTGTTTGTGAAGCGCTTTCGAAATGGGGAACTTCCTGTAAGGTGAGTATGGTTTACCTTCGCAAAGTAGACCACTCCTTGATCGATGTGAAGTGAACATCGGAATTTCAAGTAGTAACTCGCTTGGTCTTATTTTCCGGTTATAGTCCCTTCTCATATAAGTATGTTATGTTATATTATTTGGCTATCTTCATGTATGTTTTGACTAAGGCATTGATCATTCCTTCCATATTGAGCTTATATCCTTTGAATATGATTATACATCTTGTCTAATTATGGCTTACATTCTCTTGTTGTATTGCACCTCGCATACTTAGTACATTCCAAGTACTAGCACATACTTTTTACCAACAGGCTTTAAGCATGTGGGGACTGGAGCTCTTATTCATTCTCCTCCACGTGGCTAGTTGGCTTGCTTAAAGATTGCTATTGGTGAGTCCCCCATTTTGGGGATAGCAACCACTTTTTTTCATGCTATGTTAAAGACTTATTTACTTTTGAACATTTACTTTTGAGGGTGAGCTCGGGAGATGTATTGGCCCCCATTTCACTCATGGTAGAGGTGTTGTTGGATGTATGTGATGAGCTTGACTCCTATGATGCTTATATATTTATGAAGACTTCTTTTAGTCCTTGTCCCTTATATGTGCTGCTGAATGTTAATGGCACGTGATGGAAGTCCTAAGCCCCTATTCTCCCTATAGCTTGAGTCCTACTTACCCTCCCTTAGTCTTTGCTTGCTAGTTGATGGTGAAAATTCTTATCCCCTTTCTATCTCTGTATCTTGAGTCCAAACCTCGCTTCCCTTAGACTTAATTGTTTGATGCTTTCGCAACCAAGGATGTGTTTACTTATGCTTAAAGGTTTTCGGAGTTCCTTCGGTTCTCCATTCACCATGTCTCACATAGGCCCTAGGCTTGGGTCTTGACAAACTTGATATTAGAGCACTAGATTTGTAAATGATCCTCGAAAATCCAACATACTGTATCTAGTAGAGTCTTGTTCATGGTTGTGAAGCGCGCGACAACTATAAATAGGAGGCTATGAGGTGTTTTAGTAAATGATTCGGTTTTTTATAATCTAAGTCGTGCTTTAGGACTTAATTTTTCCTTTCTCTAATGGTTGCCTTTTGCACCTCTAGATCATGCCACCAAGAAGAATGACACAAAGAGCTCCTAGTCCCGAGGGTGATCCGGCCTCACAAGCTCCCCAAGAAGAAGTTTGGATCACTCATGCGGAGTATCAAAATGTGGTTATCTTGTTGGTAAGACTCGTAGCCAACCAAGGGGTCCAAGCTCCTCATGCTCCTACTCCGACCTCAAAAGTGAGAGACTTCACAAGAATGAACCGTCCAGAGTTTGATGGTTCTAAAGTGGAGGAAGGCCCCCCAGAATTTATTGATGAGGTGTACAACGTTCTTGCTATTATGGGGGTGAACTCGAAAGAGAAAGTGGAACTTGTGACCTATCAACTCAAAGGACTTGCTCAAATTTGGTTAGCTCAATGGAAGATGGAGAGGGAGAATGATGAGCCTACTCCATAGGAAGATCTCAAAGCCACCTTCGTCAATTGTTTCTTTCCTATTGAACTGAGGAAGGAAAAGATGATGGAGTTCATGGATCTCAAACAAGGCTCCATGAGTGTGAGAGAGTATTCCCTCAAATTCAACAAGCTCTTCAAATGTGCTTCTCACATAGTTGTCGACTCTAGGGCAAGGATGAACAAATTTGTGTCGGGGATATCCGACTTAGTCAATGGAGAATGTCGCACCGCTATGCTTGTTGGTAATATGGACTTATCTCGGCTCATGACATATACCGAGCAACTTGAAGGGGAAAAGTTTAGAAAGAGAGAGAGTAGGGAGTCCAAGGGGGCTCATTATAATGGTGGATTTCAAGGTGCTAAAGGTGGTCATTTTCAACAAGACACCTAAGTGTGGAGGGTCTAGTAAGAATCATGGTGGTAGATGCTATAGAGATGTGGGTGCTTGCTTCAGGTGTGGCAAAATGGGCCACAAAAATTGCGGATTGTCCAAATGTTTCAAATAAGGGTAGGGATGGTCTTCCTCAAGGACAAGGTGCCCATGGTGATCAAAGGGTATAAGGTGGCCAACAAGGGGGTGTTCCATGTCACTACCAAGTCTATGCTCTTTAAGGGAGGCAAGGGGTGGATGAGGCGTTCGATGTTGTTACTGGTATGTTAATGATTTATGATTTTGAAGTGTATAATTTATTAGATCTGAGTGCTACTCTCTCTTTTATTACCCCACTTGTTGCTAATAGGCTTAATGTGTGTCCCGAATCGTTATGTGAACATTTTGAGGTGTCTACCCCTGTTGGTGAGTCTATTATTTCTAAAAGAGTCTATAGGGGTTGTCTCATGTTCATATTGCATAAAGTCTTGCCTTGTGATTTTGTTGAGCTTGATATGGTCGAGTTTTGGACATTATTCTTGGGATGAATTAGTTACATGCATATCATGCTTCCATTGATTGTAGAACTCGTAAAGTTAAGTTCAAATTTCTTAATGAACCTGTCCTTGAGAGGGAAGGCATGACTCGGTGGTTATAGGTAGGATCATCTCTTGTATGAAGGCCCGATAATTGATTTCTAAGGGTTGCATCTATCATCTTGTAAGGGTTAGGGATGCTCAGTTTAAAGTCCCTCCTATTGAGTCGATTTCATTGGTCAAGGAGTTTCTTGATGTCTTTCTCGATGAACTCACTAGTATTCCTTCCGAAAGGAAAATAGATTTTGGTATAGACCTCCTCCCTGATACACAACTCATTTCTATTTCTCCCTACCGTATGACGCCGACGAAATTGAAAGAGTTAAAGGATCAATTGAAAAATTTATTGGAGAAGGGTTTTATTAGGCCTAGCAATGCAACAGTATTATTTGCAAGAAAGAAGGATGACACACTTAGAATGTGCATTGACTACCAACAACTCAACATGGCCACCACAAAGAACAAGTATCCTCTACCGAGGATAGATAACCTATTTGACCAATTGCAATGGGCTAGTCGTTTTTCCAATATTGATCTTCGGTCTAGATACCATCAAGTGAGAGTAAGAGAATGTGATATTCCTAATATGACTTTTCAGACTAGATATGGGCATTTTGAATTTATGGTGAAGTCTTTTGGCCTAACTAATGCACTGACAATATTTATGGATCTTATGAATAGAGTCGTTAAACCCTACCTTGATACATTTGTTGTGGTATTTATTGATGATATTTTGATTTACTCCTGGAGTGAGGAAAAACTTGTGAAACATTTAAGGGTAGTGCTGCTGAAACGCCCCAAAAATGTGCTTCAGAAATGCCCATAATCATTATTTTCATATATCTCAAAATCCATGTGAGATATCGAAAATTCGACTTCATATTCTCAATCAGTGGAAAAACATTGAGTGGGAAATGGGTATAAACTGGGTTTTAAAGGACCCGTATCCGCGCCTTAGCCGCGATGTGCCAGGGGCGCAGAGCAGTGCAAAAGTGGCCTGCGCGATGGGTCCATGTCGCGCCAAGGACACGGACCGGTGTAAGTTTTTCCTTGGTTTTTCTATCTCGGACAAGTGCATTGGGGTCATAGTCCTATGTCCACTTATGCATAAAAATAGTCATACTTAGCCATTTTTTAACTCTATATCACTCAAGACCCTCACAAAAACCTCTCCAGGACTCAACCAAATATTTCATTCAAATTTTAAGGATTTCAAGCTTAACTTTGGAACCTAAGGATTCTCTTCAAGCTCTAAGTTCTCTTCAAGCTCATCTCGAGAAAATCCAAGTTTGAGGTATGTGGGTTTCATCCATTGGGCCCTTTTACCCATGGAGCCCAATCTTCCTTTTTATGAAATTGCATGTTTTCAAGTTGTTTTATCTATGTGTATCTTTATTTATAGATCATGAGTATAAATTATGATGGGGTTTTATGAAATGTTGATTAATTATGCATGGCTATCTATTTCAAGCTTATACTATGAATTGATTTTGTCTATTGAGACTAAGCATGTTTTGAGCTATGAAACTATGATCTATTATGAATTTTGATGATGGATTTCAAGGTACTCGACATGAGGGTTTTACTACATGTTGGTGGATTAATTTGCATTAAGTTTACTCATCCTATTTCACTCTTAAATTGCATGATTTTGAGCTAGTATCATGAACCCACCAAGTGTTTGATAAAATGTCAAGTCAAGAATTCTCAAGTATTGATGATCTATTTCATGATTTACAAGTCAAGTGACTTATATGATGATTATTTCAAGTATATATTGAATTCATGAAAAGTATCTATGATTTTATAAGTATCAAATTAAACCCTATTTCAAGATTTTTACCTCTTGTGAGCCATTCATGTTTAAGCAAGGGTTCTTGTATAATTATGATCTACTCTCATGTTTCAATTTAGGCTCACCATTAGAGGTCAAGCATGTTCAAGAGCTACTCATGTCATGTTTCCATGTTTCTTACAAGTTATTAAAGTTATCATTATTTCAAGTATTCCATGGGATTAGACTTATGACCGATGGATTGGATGTCGGCGTGGACTATTTTAAGGGCCCATACTCCTTTCCTCAAACTATGTATCTACATAGGATTATACTTTTCCCTTGCTATACTAATGGATCCATTTAGTGCACTTTATCATGAAATCCACCCCAAAATAGGATAGGTTCCCATAAGAGGGGTTACTTCGCCAAAATGGGACGGGCTCCCACAAGGTGAAGTATGGTTTACCTTGGTAAGTAGACCACTTCTTTACCGATGAGGGGTAATCATCGGGATTCCAAGTTATAGCTCGCTTGGTCTTACTTTTGTCGGTTAGGTTCTCTTTCCACACATGTATTATGTTCTATGCAATTTGAATGAATTACAAGCATGTTTTACTTCAAGCATTGATCATGCATACCATATTGAGATTATACTTATCTATTGCTTATTATTATGCAGTTTGACTATATTGGTTTATGTCTTGTTGCATTGCATCCTACATACTTAGTACATTCAAACGTACTAATGAATACTCTATGCCTACATGATATTACTATGCAGGGACCGAAGCACCATTTAATCATCCTCCACGTGGCTAGTACGATCCTTTGAAGCAAGCTTTGGTGAGTCCTGAAGTCCAAGGACAATATCTTTATTACTCTTGTTGTTTTGAGACTTCTTTATGTCGAACATTTATTACTGTGAGGGTGAGCCTGGAAAGTGTCTTGGCTCCCGCTCCATATGTTAGAGGTGTTGTTGGATATTATGATGTACTTATGCTTGAGTTTGACTCTTTAATGCTTTAATGATTATCAAAGACTTCCCTTAGTCCCGCTTTCCTTTTTATAATATCTCTTGTTGTTATTTACTTTGCTTCCGTGATCAAGAATGTGTGATTGATATGCTAAGAGGCTTGTTTGCATCCCTTCGAGTTCCCATTCACTGTGTCACATCTAGGCCCTAGGCTTGGATAGTGACAAACTTGGTATCAGAGCACTAGGTTGTTAATGGTCCTCGGAATCTAACACACCGTGTCGATTAGAGTCTTATTCATGGTTGTGAAGCGCGCCACAACTATGAATGGGAGGATATGAGGCGGTTTAGGAAATGTTTCACTTCTTAATAATCTATGTCGTGCGATAGAGTTAAGTCCCCCTAAGACTTATTCCTGATTCTTAACCATTGCATTTCAGAATATGTCTCAAGCTACTCAAAATGGTAGGCAAGGTGGTGACCATCTCTCAACTTGGGGTCAATTTCCCAATGGTGAAATGTCAAATGCGGAGGTTCGTAATGAACGCTCTATGGTTATTGGCGAAGGTTGTAACCGCTCAACTCAATCCACAAGTGGGTGCTTCCGAGACTTCAAGGGATAAGAGGAAGGAGAGGGAGGCTAAGAGGGCCCGAGTTGGTGATGCCTCATCTTCTACTAGTCTACCAGTACCCAAGTATAAGAAGAAAGGAATCCCTTTTGCCATTTGTTAAGGGTGTGGCAAGAAGCATCAAAGAAGGTGTTTGGTGGGCACCGAAGATTGTTTCAAGTATGGCAGAGTTAGGCATAAGATGAGAGATTGCCTAGTGGCCTCAAGGGAAGGGAGAAGAAGGATAAATTTGAAAGTAGGCTTCCATATGCTAAGCCCGGTGGCAATGGTGGAGTGACCCATCCTAGGTGCCCAAAATGTGGGAGGAAGCATGGTGGCATATGTTGGAGGAACACGGGTGCATGTTGTTGGTGTGGCAAGATGCGCCACAAGATTGTTGATTATCCATATACTCAAAAGAAAGGCAAGGGTGTTGGTGTTCAAGCTTCTCTTCCGTGCCACAAGTGTGGAAAGTACCATCCGGAAGATTATTTGGCTAGTTCGAATGCGTGTTTTGAGTGTGGCGCAAAGAATCATGAGTCGAGGCATTGTCTATGGGTTACTACGAATTATTAGGGTGGCCATCGACGTTCTGAACCATACCCCTATATGGGTCACTAGACTTGGAGTAATGCTTTACAGGTATGTTAAAGTTTTTTTTTTGATTTTGATGTGTATGCACTGATAAACCCCGGTGCCATTTTTTCTTTTATTGCTCCTTTTGTTGCCAAAAAGCTTTATGTTAGTCCCAAATTATTGTATGAACCTTATGAAGTGTCTACCCCTGTTGGTGAGTCCATTTTTGCTAAAAGAGTCTATAGAAATTGTCCCGTGTTCATATTGCATAAAGTCTTGCCTTATGATATCGTTGAATTAGATATAGTGGATTTTGATGTCATTCTTGGGATGGATTGGTTGCATGCATATTATTCTTCTATTGATTGTAGAACCCGTAGGGTTAAATTCCAATTCCCTAATGAGTCCGTGCTTGAGTGGGAAAGTTGTGATGTGGTGTTCAAGGGTATATTCATTTCTTGTCTTAAAGCCCAAAAGTTGATTTCTAAGGGTTGTCTCTATCATCTTGTGAGGGTTAGGGATGTTGAGTCCAAAGTCCTTCCTATTGAGTTGGTTCTAGTGGTTAATGAGTTTCTTGATGTTGTTCCCAATGAGCTTCCCCGTGTCCCTCCTGAAAGGAAAATAGATTTTGGTATAAACCTTCTTCCCGATACACAACCTATTTCTATTCCCCCTACTGTATGACCCCGACGAAATTGAAGGAGTTAAAGGAGCAATTGAGGGTTTTGTTGGAAAAGGGTTTCATAGGGCCTAATAAGTCACTTTGGGGTGTACCGTGTTGTTTGTGAAGAAAAAGGATGATTCTCGTAGAATGTCATTGATTATCGGCAACTTAATAGAGTCACCATAAAAAACAAGTACACTCTACCGAGGATTGATGACCTTTTTGATCAACTTCAAGGGGCTAGTCACTTTTCTAAGATTGATCTTCGGTCGGGGTATCACCAAGTGAATGTGAGGGAGTGTAATATTCACAAGACGGCTTTCCGGACTAGGTATGGGCACTTTAAGTTTGTGGTTATGTCCTTTGGGTTGACTAATGCACCAACTATATTTATGGATCTCATGAATAGGGTCCTTAAATCGTACCTTGACTTGTTTATGATGGTCTTTATTGATGATATCTTGATTTATGCCCATAGTGAAGAGGAGCATGTGAATCACTTGAGGGTGGTGTTGCAAATCTTGAGAGAGGAGAGGTTGTATACTAAATATGAAAAATGTGAGTTTTGTTTGAAAGATGTTGCTTTTCTAGGGCATGTGGTGCCGATTGATGGCATTAAGGTAGATCCTAAGAAGACAAAGGTGATTAGAAATTGGCCTAGACCTGTGACTACATCGGCTCTTGGGTTTAGCGGGTTACTACTGGAGGTTTGTAAATGGTTTCTCTTCTATTGCTTCTCCTATAACTAAGTTGACCCAAAAGAAGGCAAAATTCATGTGGACTGATGAGTGTGAAAAGAGTTTCTAAACCTTGAAAGATAAGCTTCTCTCCGCTCCTATCTTAGCTCTACCGGAACAGTTGGAAGGGTTTTTTGTATATTGTGATGCCTCAAGAATTGGTTTGGGGTGTGTTTTGATGCAAAATGTTAAGGTGGTAGCATATGCCTCTAGGCAACTTAAGTTGCATGAGAAGAATTATCCCACCCATGATCTTGAATTGGCAGCCGTGGTATTTGCTTTGAAGATTTGGCGTTACTACTTGTATGGGGTTCATGTTGATGTGTTTATCGATCATAAGAGTCTCCAATATGTGTTCATACAAAATGATCTTAACTTGAGACAAAGAAGGTGGTTAGAGCTCCTTAAGGATTATCATATGAGTCTACATTATCACCCCATCATAGCTAATGTTGTGGCCGATGCTCTAAGTAGAGTGTCCATAGGTAGTCTAGCTCATGTTGATGATGGTGGCAAGAAGGTGGCAAGAAAGGTTCACCGATTTGCTAGATTGGGGGTTAGGTTGGATGAAGTTGACAATAGTTGTGTAGTGGTTGTAGATGGTTCTAGATCATCCTTGATTGAGGAGGTAAAGGCAAAACAAGATCTTGACCCCGCCGTGCTAGAGTTGAAGGCCTGGGTGAGAAATGGTAAAAAGTGGAGGTTTTCTCCCAAGGGAGAGATGGTGCACTTAGGTGCCAAGGTAGATTATGTGTGCCAAATGTCGATGACTTGAAAGAATTGATCTTGAAGGAGGCTCATAATTCATCCTATTCCATTCACCCCGGTTCTACAAAGATGTATAGAGACTTGAGGGAGGTGCATTGGTGGGGTGGTATGAAGAGGAATATTGCCAAGTTCATATTCGGATTTCACAAATGCTAACAAGTGAAGTCAAACATCAAAGGTCGGGTGGCGTAGCCCTAGATATAGAGATTCCTACTTGGAAATGGGAGGAGATCAACATAGATTTTGTGGTTGGGTTGCCTAAGACTAGGAAACATTTTAACTTTATTTGGATTGTTGTGGATAGAATTACAAAGTCGGCTCACTTCCTACCGATCAAAACCACTTATGGTGCCGAAGATTAT
>JAABOM020000092.1:12467860-12496137 GCA_011800125.2 Solanum clarkiae
TTACAATTTAGCATCTTATTTCATTCTTTCCCCTATGTAATGAACTACATTTGACCTGAATTCTCAAGAATGAGATATGTAGAAGGCCTATGTCGGCTTCGGTCATCCCTTTATCCCCTTATTTATTCCTGTTACTATTTGGAACTATGTTTGACCTGATTCCTAACTCAACGGGATACGTAGGCACCATAACGGCTTGGTCATACTCCCATAAAGGAAACTGGGACAGAATTTTTGAGAGGAACTCAAAAATTCTGAACAAAAGGGTCTTCTACAAGGAATAGAGGCTTAGAGCACAGGGAAGCTTCAACTGGGACAGAATTTTTGAGAAAGATCTCAAAAATTCTCGAGGTGCTTTGCAACGCATAAAGGAATTTGGGTCAAAGACCAAATTCGTACATCTAAGCTTTACGTGACATGACATTTGGCAATTTCCCAATAATTTTTTTTAAATATGTTATTTATAATATATCAAATATTTTGTCAAAATGTATCTTTTATACCTTTTGTCTACCAAAAGTGGGAGATCAAAGTGGTTCATTGGAGACGAGACAAGGAGAAGAAAACCAAAGAATCAACACAGATCAGTCCATTTTGAAACTAAGAAATTTTCTTTGATTGCAGGGAAAATCTTTGCAGACTTTGTTTATAACCGAGATAAATGATTTTCTCTCACTTAAGACCAGTGAACCATTACATTTACTTTCAACCGCCAAGAAGGCATTGCATCTTCAACTGCCGAGAAGGCATTGCATCTTCAACTGCCGAGAAGGCATTGCATCTTCAACTGCCAAGAGGGCCATTTCACCATTTGCCAAGAGGGCCATTTTTCTTTCATCATTCACCAAGAAAGCTACTTTATTTTATCACCGAGAAGGTGTTGCGTCTTCAATTGCCGAGAAAGCATTGCATCCTCAACTGCCAAGAGGGCCATTTCACCATTTGCCACGAGGGCCATTTTTTCTTTCATCATTCGCTAAGAGGGCCATTCTATTCCCAAGTTGCCGAGAAGGCCATTTCATCGTTCATCGCCAAGAAGGCTACTTTATTTTATCGTCGAGAAGGCGTTGCATCTTCAACCGCCGAGAAAGGCATTTCATCATTCATTGCCAAGAGGGCCATTTTATTTCCAAGTCGCCAAGAGGGTCATTTTTCCAAGTCGCAAAGAGGGCCATTTCATTCATTTGCCAATCACCAAAAGGACCATTTCACTATATGCCAAGAAGGCCATTTCATCATTTATTGCTAAGAAGGCCATTTTTCTTTCATCATTCGCCAAGAGGGACATTTTATTTCCAAGTCACCAAAAGGGTCATTTTATTTCCAAGTTGCCAAGAGGGCCATTTCATTCATTTGTCAAGAGGGCCATTCCATCATTCATCGCCAAGAGGGCCATTTCATCATTTATCGCCAAGAAGGCCATTTCATTTCATTGCCGAATAGGCACTACCTCTTCAATCGTCAAGAGGGCCATTTTTCTTTCATCATTCGCCAAGAGGGCCATTTTATTTCCAAGTCGCCAAGAGGGTCATTTTATTTCCAAGTTGCCAAGAGGGTCACTTCATTCATTTCCCAAGAAGTCCATTTCATCATTCATCACCAAGAGGGCCATTTCATCATTCATCGCCAAGAAGACCATTTCATTTCATTGCCGAAAAGGCATTACCTCTTCAATAGCCAAAAGGGCCATTTCATCATCAATCTCCAAGAGGGCCATTTCACCATTCATTGCCAGGAGGGCCATTTCATCATTCATTGCCAGGAGGGCCATTTCATCAGTCATCGCCAGGAAGACTGCTTCATTAATTGCTGAGAACGAGAAGGCGTTATATTTTCAAGTTGCCGAGAAGGCCATTTCATCATTTATTGCAAAGAGGAGCATTTCATCATCCATTGCCAGGAGGGCCATTTCATCATTAATCGCCAAAAAGGCCATTTCATTTTATTGTCGAGAAGGCATCACACTTCAAACTGCCGAGAAGGCCATTTCATCATTTGTCATTAAGAAGGCTGCTTCATTTATTGCCAAGAAGAACATTGCATACTCATTGTCGAGAAGGCTACAGAACGATCACCTTATATTGATTCATCATCCATCATGCCAAAGAGAACGAACATCAAACATGGTAAAAGATATCATCTTTAGTCAAATTATATCCTACTAACATTTTGTTTTAATCATATCGAGAGCATCCGAAAGGATGAAATTCTCAAAGCAACCACAGGAGCGTACGTCATCAAGTAGGATGCAGCACAACGTGGAACTTTTTCTTAGCAGCGAACTGGGACATAGTCTGGAGGGGGGCGTTAAACCCTTCAGACACGAGCTGAGAAACAACTACCACCACCATCTAACCACACCCCTATCAGAAGACATGTGGTAATTTCTGTGAGTCAGTTAATTTATTTTCAGTTTCGCCTTTAGATGCTCTCGACTCTCGCAGAGGCAAATTTTCCAATCTGAGTGACAATGTTTCTCAGCTTAATTTTGTTGTCATTCTCTTGAAGTAGAGGACATCTCTAATTAAAGAATTTCCTCTTCAACCTATTGAGTCGAACTACAAGCAGCCTAATTCCTAAGTCCAAGGATATGTAGGCGGGCTCAACTTTGAAAACTCGGCTGTATTCCAAAATATACTCTTCAAGCCTCATTCCCGAGCATGCCAATTTCATCATAATTCAATATTGGGATAGCTTTTGAATTCTTTATACGTGTGCGTAAAATCAAGCATTTTAAACTACAAGTGGCCTGATTCTCACGCAACATGAGATATGTAGAAAACCTAAACCCAGGGTCCGGCCATAACTTCTCAAATTCAGATTTTTGGGAGATGAAACGTGGTCAGCTAAGTTGGGTTAGTCAAGTTTCTTTGTCCACGATCTATTTCATCGATCATACCCAAAGAAAGGGATAGCTGTTGACACCCAATTTTTACCCTACATGACATAAATTAATCATCGAGCTCTTATTTTGTTTCAAACAATTATTATCAAAAATAAAAAAAAAGTTTTTTTAAAAAATAAAAAAAAATAGGCGCGTGGGGGCCTCTTCTTTCTCCCTCATCTTCATCCCCTTATCCCTTCTTCTCCAAAACCAGAAAGGAAAAAATCCCTAACATTCTCCGACAACCATGCATGTGTCGATTTCTCTGTCAAAGCTCACACACGCACACTCCTATTTCTTCTCAACGATTCTAGAAAACCCCAAACCCCAACAAATCCGGTAAATGAATTGTCCAAATCCCTCAATCGGCGAAGGTTTTCAATCCGTTAAGGATTTTTCAGCAAATCCCAAAGACTTCTTGCCTAAAGGGAGGATTTTGAATTTTGAATTCAAAATCCCTCCCCTTTTCCCTAATTGGCCCATCTGATTTCTTCCCATTTTTAAATCCTAGTCATTCCAATAAATTGGACTTTCTCCTTATTGTTTAAGGCGCAGTCGATAGTGAAAAGATCAGGGTGGCAGTTGAATCCCACGAACCCTAGCAAAGCGGTAGTCATCAATTCGAAAACGCTAGAAAATAGAACGTTTCGAGTTTATCTTCTTCACAAAATTCGAAAATCTTTGTAGCCATCGACAACCCCTAAAAACCAGAGCAAACTCTCATGGTGGTGTCAAAATTTACTGTTTAAGCTACTCGTCGTCCCAGTTCCTGCTCCCAGAAAGGTAATATCCCAATTTGTTCTTCTTTATTGTGTTTGTGTTTGGTTGTGAGATGAATTTTAGTGTGACACTGAAATCTTTGTTTGTGTTTATTCTGTCGTGATTAAAATTGCTATGATGTTGACCCGCTAGCACTGTGATGTTGCTGTGTTTTTTCTATCAGGTGTATAATACTATAATGTTGCTTGCTGTTAAGTTGCTAATAACCAAACTGTTGTGGAAATGATTTTGTTTTTCTCAGACGCACTGATGCTTAAATTTTTAATCTATTGGTTAATCATGCTAATGGTTGTGTTTCCTTAAGATGTTGTTGGCTTGCTGGAATATAATCTGTGTATGTTAATAAGGTGTCCTTTCTGTTTCTGTTGAACCTTGCCTAGAATCTGAAGTCTTTAGCCGTAAATGGTAATGCATTCATCTTTATTATGATGAAACTGTCGAAAAATGTTGGAAAATATGTTCTTGCTCCTAACATTGTCGGTCTACTGTTAGCTTTTAGGAGTTAAACATGTATGGATATGATCTTGCTTCCCCAGGACATGCTAATCTATTTCTGCTCTTCAAACTGAAACCATTCAGTCCCTGTTCTCCATCTATTTGCTATGTTGGTCTCTTATTTAGGTTTTAGTTCATAGTTGTTTCTCCTTGTTGTTCTAAACTGATAATCCGAAAATATCTTGGTTTGGTAGTTAGAATTTTCCGAGCCATAAGTTTTCATATGCTTAATTCTAACATTAAAATTCATCTTCGAATTGTTATCAACTGGTAGGCATTTATTTCTGTGTATCCTGTAGTTAAGTTTAGCATGCTATATTTTATACCAAGATTGGTTTAAATCAAGTGTGATCATATGAGTCTTGGATTGTTTAGATCCCAACCATGCATACTTCCTCATATATATGTTTATCTTCCTTGTTTCACTCTATGTTAAAGCTTTCCTATTTATTTAATGAGCACTGTTAACTCATTAACAAGTTCTTGTCATGTTTGTGTTGTGCTGAAAAAATCAGATTGTTATCATTAACAAGGTTATGATGTTGAAAACTGTTACAATTATGTCTCAATCTCACTTTAGTATGCCAAATCTTTCAAGCTTGGGGACTTTGTCTATCCTGAGGTATCTTAAATTTTCAAAATGGTTTGACTATAATCTTTGGGCCTCACAAGTGGGAGTCTTAGTATACGCTTAAGTTTTCTTATTAAAATGATTTCAAATCTGTAGGAATCTGAAATTTTATTTCCATTCTTGCTCTATCTTTATTGTTGTTCTAATCGGTGTTCAGTTTAGCATTCTCTGGATATTTCCATATCTGTCTCTGTCTTCTCTATCATGAATCTGGTTTGTTGCCCTGGCATCATTGTGATTTTAAATTATGATTGTTTCAAGATGAACTAGGATGCTTCTATTTCTACATCTAGCTCTCTTCCAGCATATTTATAGCGTGAGAATTAGTTTGAATTTATAGTGTAACATCTTGTCCCTCTCGCACTTTTCATTTGATGAATTATAAGTTTCACAAGCTTGATTCTTGACTTGGAATATCTGTTTCTTTGTATTCTTCTAAATACATTTTTTGCGAACTGTTTTAAATTTGTAAGCCTGATTTTGTTTTGCATTATATTTCGAATTTGGTGTGAAATAAATCTATGAACAGTATAGGGACTGCTCGATGTTATTCACCCTGTAAATTTCCTGACTTGCATCAGTTTGTGCATTAGCTGTTGTTGCTACACCGGCTAGTTTCTTGGTTTGCATCAGTTTTGTTCAATACTGCACTTTGAAGCTTACTTAGTTTCTCTTTTGCATCTTAAGGGATATATGTGATGTTCTTGTTCTAGCTCTCCTGTTATGCGCTCTCCTTAATTGACGTTTAGCGTGTCACATAAGTCAACGTGTTAGTCTTGATTTTTTTCCCTTAAGACATTTTGTTGGATTTTTAACATGTTACAACTTGTCCTTTAAGTTTCGTTTTCATATCTTCAAATTCACAAGCATATGAACATGACATGTTGATAGAATTAATCATCTTTTATTTAATCTTGTTTCCAGTGATACTTTTGTTCATATACTATTTTTTTTTCTTTTTGTGTTGTATGAACACTTGTTCGGGAGTCCGTTGGGACTCCCCCAATCTCCTCTGCATTTCGTTGGGCTATGGAAGCCCAACATCCTTTTCGAGTCAGCATAGGAGCATCCTGTAGATAGGAAGCCAAAATCAGTGTATACATATTATACACGAATATACGTTGATGTACATCAAGTGTATGACAAATGGGCCAAGCCTAAGGAGCAGCAGTTGAGAAATTTTAATGGGCTTGGCAGGCCTAAAACTTAGAAATTAGGATAGGTTGATGAGTTGGGCCTGCCAAAGCCCAATTTGATGTTTGTTTCCTATTTATTATATGTTTTGAATGATGCATGTTATTTTCTAATACTAACATTTTATTTATTTTGGTTGCAATCTAATTAATTTCCCCAACATGTCTACCACTTACGTTGACTATCATTTTAATGACTTTTCCTTAGAGTTTGAGTTATTAGATTTTTACTAAATTCTTTCAAAAATGGTTTAAGTGTTAGTCATTCTCATAGTTAATCAATCTTGTCAAAGTTAATCATTTTTTTTTAAAACTTGATCAATAAGAGTCAAGTTTAAAAAGGGAAGCGGGGCTAAGGGAAGTCTTTCATAAATATAGAAATGTAAGAAGAGTCAAGCTCAAAAACATATACAAACTTAGTATCCAACAACACCTCTACTAGAATGGAGCGGGGGCCAGGACACTTCCCCAGCTCACCCTTATGATAACAAGTGTTCAACATAAAAGAAGTCTCATCATAGTATAAGTAACCTAGCTATTATCCTCAGAGTGGAGGACTCACCAAAGCTTTTTTCGATGTATCGAACCAGCCACGTGGAGGAGGATAATCAAATGGAGCTCCGGTCCCTACATGGTAATACCATGTAGGCATAGAGTATGTGTTAGTACGTTTGAATGTACTAAGTATGCGGGGTGCAGTACAACAAAGACATAAGCCAATATATTCAAAATCCATAACCAACATATTCAAAATCCATAACCTTATTCAATGGAATATAATCTCAATATGACATGTATGATCAATGCTTGTAATAAAACATGCTTGTAAAATATTCAACTTGCATTATATATCATACATATGTGGCAAGAGACCTCAACTGACATAGACGAAATAATTACAACTTGGAATCCAAGGCGTGACACCCCCTCGGTACAGGTGACCGGGCATGATACCCCCCGACGAAGTGTGGTCTACTTGCAAGGTAAATCGAAAATGATTACATGAACTAGATGGATCCACTAGTTTAGAAAGGGTAAAATATAATCCTATGGTGGCACATACTTTAGAGACTAAAGACTTTATATTAGGATCTCTTGTGTCGAGCCACCATCTTAAGCATCAAAAGGTGCTAAGTCTAATCCCATAGAATACTTGAAATAATTATATTTTAATCATAACATAAATAACTTGTAAGAGACTTGATATCTTGACAAGAGTAGCTCATAAACATGCTTGACCTCTATTAGTGAGCCTAACTTGAACATAAGAGTAAATAATAATCATACATGATCCCTTGCCTTGATATGAATGACTCATAAGAGGTTAAAATCTTGAAATAGGGCTCAACTTGATTCTTGTAAAATCATAGATGCTTTATATGAATCCAATACATACTTGAAAGCCCTTAACCATCATGAAGTCACCTAACTTATAAATCATATATTAGATCATCAACAACTTGAGGATTCTTGTCATGTAATTTTATCAAACACGTAGTGGGTTCATGATACTTGTTCAAATCATGCAACTCGAGAGTAAAACAAGAGGAGTAAACTTAATGCAAATCAACCCACCAATATTGTAGTAAAACCCTCATTTAGGGCATCTTAAAACCTAGCACAAAAGCTCATAATAGTTTATAGTTTCATAGCTCAAATCATGCATAGTCTTGATAGACAAAATCAATTCATTGAATAAGCTTGAAATAGATATTCATGCATAATCAATCAATACTTAACAAAAGCCCAATATTATTTATGTTCATAATTCATAATAAGAGATACCCATAGGTAATACAATTTAAAATCATGCAATTTTCATAAAAAGAGAAGGTTGAGCACCATGGGTGAAAGGAACCATGGATGAAGACCCACATATCTTATACCTTGAATTTCTAGAGATGAACTTGAAGCTTGAGATATGTTCTTGAGTCCCAAAATTAAGCTTGAAATTTTGAATTTGAATGAGAGATTTGATAAAGTCTTGGAGAGGTTTTAGAGAGGATTTTGTGAGTAATAGAGTTGAAAAATGGCTAAGTATGAAAGATTTCACATTCAAATGGGCATGGGACTATTATCCCAATGCCCTTAGACGAAATGAGAAAACTAAGGAAGAACTTACACTGATCCGCGTCCCTGGCGTAACGGGGACCAACACTTAGGCCAACTTACAGTAGTCCGCTCCCTAAGCATGTCGCGGCCTGGGCACAAATAGACACTGGAAATTAAAAAATGAACGAAAATTATTTTTCACTACGAGTCTTCTAAAATCTGGGTTATACCCATTTCCCACTCAATTTTGCCCCTTGATCAAGAATACGAAGTCAAATTTTTGAAATCACAAATGGATTTTGAGATATATAAAAGTTACGATTATGGGACATTCCGAAGCGTATGAGAGATGTTTTAATATCTCCCCCTTAGGAACATTCATCCCCGAATTTCAAAGAAACATGCGTGAGAAGTAACTATGAAGATTTTAGCCTGACATGAATGCAACAGATATTCTTAAACATCATTTTCAAGTAGTCTCAACATGAATATCAAAATCACCATAAACTTGTTACCATAAACATGAATGCATGCAAAAATGACATGATGGCTGAAATTTAAGACTTGAAATCATAGATAGGGATTAAGTTATTACCTTTAGCTTGAGTAGAGTGGAAGAGATATGGGTATGCTTTTTCATGTCTGCCTCGGCTTCCCATATGACACTTTCAACTTGTTGATTCTTCCAAAGGACCTTGATGGATGCTATATCTTTGTTTCTCAACCTCTTCACTTGTCTATCCAATATCTCCATCGAGACCTCCTCATAGGTCAAATTATCTTCCACAACACCCATAAACTCTAAGGGTACTATAGCACTTAGGTCACCAACACATCTCCCCAACGTAGATACATGGAAGACCAGAGGAACCATATTAATCTCCAAAGGCAACCCCAATTCATATGAAACCTTACAACCCTTCCCAAAATTCTATTTTGTCCCACAAACATTGGGATCAATATCTCTTTCTTGCCAAACCGGACCGCATCCTTCATGGGTGATACATTCAAGCAAACCCAATCACCAACGTTAAACTCAAGATCCCTTCTTCTTACATTGGAGTAGGACTTTTATCTACTTTAGGCCACCTTCAACATCTCCCTTATCAACCTCAACTTCTCTTAGGCTTTCATAACCAAATCTGGGCCTAACAAAGTCGTCTCCCTAACATCAAACCACCCAACATGGTATTTTTCATGCCTACTATATAAAGCTTCAAAAGAAGCCATGCCAATACTTGAGTGGTAGCTATTGTTGTAAGTAAACACAATAAGTAGAAGATGTTCATCCCAACTAACCTTAAACTCCAAAACACAAGCTCTAATCATATCCTCAAGAGTTTTGATAGTCCTTTCAGCTTGACCATCCATTTGAGGATGAAAAGCCGTGATAAGCTTGACCTTGGTACCAAGACCTCTTTGGAAGGACTTCTTGAAGTGAGAAGTGAATTGAGCACTATGATCCAAAATGATAGACAAGGGTATACCATGCAATCTAACCAATTCATGAATATACAACTTAGCATAATCTTCGACACCATAAATGGTTTTGACTAGTAGAAAGAGAGTCGACTTTGTCATCTTATCAATAATAACCCAAACAGAATCAAAGTGTTTCCTAGTCCTTGGCAACCCAACCACAAAATCCATGTTGATCTCTCTCCACTTCCAAGTAGGAATTTCTATATCTTGGGCTAGGCCACCCGACCTTTGATGTTTGTCTTTCACTTGTTGGAAATTGTGACAATTGATAATGAACTTGGCAATATCTCTCTTCATACCACCCCGCCAATACACCTCCCTCAAGTCTCTATACATCTTTGTGGAATCAGGGTGAATAGAATAAGATGAATTATAGGCCACCTTCAAAACCAAATCCCTCAAGTTATTAACATTAGGCACACATAACCTACCTTGGTGCCTAAGAGTACCATCTCTCCCTTGGAAGAAAAACTCCACTTTACCATCCTTCACCAAGGTCTTCAACTCTAGCAAGGTGGAGTCAAGATCTTGTTTTGACTTGGCTTCCTCAGTCAACAAAAATTTGGAACCATCAACAACCATTACACCGCCATTATCAATTTCATTCAACCTAACCCCCATATGAGCTAGACTACCCATGGACACTCTACTCAGACATCGACCACCACATTAGCTTTGCCGAGATGATAGTGCACATTCATGTCATAATCCTTAAGGAGTTCTAACCACCTTCTTTGTCTCAAGTTAAGGTTTTTTATTGTGTGAACACATATTGGAGACTCTTGTGGTTGCTAAACACATTAACGTGAACCCATACAAATAGTGACGCCAAATTTTCAAAGCAAACACCACGACCGCTAATTCAAGATCATAGGTGGGATAATTTCGCTCATGCACCGTAAGTTGCCTAAAGGCATATGCTATCACCTTGCCATTTTGCATTAAGACACACCCCAAACCAATCCTTGAGGCATCACAACAAATGACAAACCCTTCAAACCCTTCCAGTAGAGCCATGATAGGAGCGAAGATAACCTTGTCTTTCAAAGTATGAGAACTCTTTTCACATTCATCAGTCCAAAAAAATTTTTCCTTCTTTTGTGTCAACTTTTTCATAGAGGAAGCAATAGATGAGAAACCATTCACAATCCTCCGATAGTAACCCACCAAATCTAAGAAGCTCCTAATATCCATTGGAGTCAAGGGCCTAGGCCAATTTCTTATCACCTCCGTCTTCTTAGGATCCACCTTAATGCCATGACCTGATACCACATGCTCTACAAAAGCAACCTCTTTCAACCAAATTCATACTTTTCATATTCAGTAAACAACCTCTCATTTCTCAAAATTTGGCACATCACCAAAATTCACACTTTTCATACTTAGCAAACAATCTCTCATATCTCAAACTTTGCAACACCACCCTCAAATGATTCATTTGATCTTCTTCACTCCAGGAGTAAATCAATATATCATCAATAAAGACCACAAAGACCATATCAAGATAGAGTTTAAAGATCCATAAATATAGCAGTGCATTAGTCAAGCCAAAAGACATTACTACAAATTCAAAGTGCCTATACCTAGTCTGAAAAGCTATCTTGGGAATATCACACTCCCTCACCTTAATTTGGTGGTATTCGGACTAAAGAAAAATCTGAGAAAAGTAACTAGCCCCTTGTAGTTGACCAAAAAGTCATCAATCCTTGATAGAAGATACTTGTTCTTTATAGTGACTCTATTGAGTTGCTTATAATCAATGCATATTCTAAGGGAACCATCCTTTTTCTTTATAAACAATACCGGTGCACCTCAAGATGACTTGCTAGGCCTTATGAAACCCTTCTCCAACAAATCCCTCAGTTCATCCTTTAACTCCTTCAACTCCGCCGGGGCCATACGAGAAGGGGGAATGGAAATAGGTTGTGTATCGGGAAGGAGGTTTATACCAAATGTCATGACCCAAGCCTAAGGCCTAGACGTGACACATCGAATAGGGAACCCGAAGGAATCCCAAGCAAGCCTCTTAACTTGTCATTACACATCATTGAGAAAGCATATAAAAGACATAAAGAGTAAGAATAGGGGGAAAGGGACTAAGGGGAAAGCTTGCATAACATCATGAACAAGAGACAAGAGTTAGAGCTCATATCACACATACATAACATGTCCAATAAACACCTCTAATACATAGATAAGAGCGGGGGCCAAGACAAAGCAACCGGGCTCACCCTCATAGTCAAAATAGAACATAAGAAGAATGTCTCAATACATAAATAAGAGGAAACATAGAATAAGGTCCTCAAAATAGAGGACTCAATAACCAACTTTAGTAGTACCGAACTAGCCACGTGGAGGAGGAGGATAATCAACTTGAGCTTCCGTTCCTATATGGTGATATCATGTAGGCAAGAGTATGCATTAGTATTTTTGAATGTACTAAGTATGTGAGATGCAATGCAATAATAGATAGACATCATAATCAAAATGCATAATATTAAGTAATAAACATAATATACAATATGGCATGTATGATGAACGATTAAGTAAAACATGCTTAAGTAATTCATGCTCATATAGGATATCATATGTGTAGAAGATACCTTACTAGATTTCCAAAGTACAAATCACTCATCAAGGTTATTGATGATAGCACCCATCACCCTAGTGTGTGAGGTACAAGCCCCTCATCAAGGTTAGTGATGATAGCACCCATCATCTTAGTGTGTTAGATTTCCAAAGAAAAAACCCCTCATCAAGGTTATTGATATAACACCCATCAGCCTAGTGTGTGAGGTACGAACCCCTCATCAAGGTTATTGATGATAACACCTATCATCCAAGTATGCTAGATTTCCAAAGTACAAATCCCTTGGTCGGTTAGTGATGATAGCCCCCATCACCCTATTGTAACACTTTATGTAGGATTCATCATATACATAAGCTTATTCCATCATCATATTGGACTTTCAGTTACCTAAGAAACCATAACCGAACATTTTATAAAACACTTAGGGGGTGTGTGATAGGGGTAAAAGACTATGCAATTTAGAGATAAAATCATGCAAGAAAATCCATTGTAAAACCATCAATCAACACCTTGCTATACCCTCAAGTAATTACACTAAAATTCCTTATCAAATCTTACAATAGATCCAAGATTCATAACTCAAAACGTAGCAAAACAATCACAACTTTGTATAGCCTTAGCATAGTTCATAGACATGTTTGTAATAGTAAAATCCATTTGTAAAATCAACTTTAAATCATGCAAATTGAGTAAAAAGGAGATTACGACACCATGGGTGGAGGAAACCAATGGCTAAAACTCACATACGTTAACTTTGGAGAGTTTCTTGAAGAAGATTTGAAATGGAGGCTTGAAGCTTGAATGAAATCGTTAGATCCAGATGAGTTTTGGGACTCTTGAATCTTGAGGGGGACTTGGGTCTTGACTTGGTTTCCTTGAATTTCAACAAGATTTCTTGAAAACCTTGAGAATGGATGGAGAATTTGATGAAGATCAGGGAGGATTTTGAGAGGTTTTTGGTTGGTTTTTAGGGTTCAAAATGGCTAGACAATGAGGAATTTTCATGTACATAGGTATAGGGTTATTATCCAATTGTCCTAGAGTAAAAAAAGGAAACTTCGGAACTTTTTGAACTGGTCCGCGTCAGGTCCGCGTTACGGACAACTACTATTTTTGCAAAGTTTCACCAATATTTTTTTTCTTAGCACAGATAAAGTATATCTTGTAAGTACTCATTTTTCCATGAAATTGTTCCCTACGAACAAGAATACACAGTCGGATTTGCGAAATTCTACATGGATTTTGAGATATTGAAAAAAATATATCATAGGGTCTTTTCGAGCTACGTGGAGGGGTGTTTAAATATCCTCGATTGAGATATAAGGGAATTACGATTATGAGGATGTTCCTTGGAAAGTGTGGGGTGTTAGACCAAAGTCTCTTTCCCTTTCGGGAGGAATTCGGGAAGCTCATTGGGAAAGACATCAAGAAACTCGTTGACTACCGGAACCGACTCAATATGAAGGACTTTAGACTCAACATCCCTAACCTTTACAAGGTGATAAATGCAACCATTAGAAATCAACTTTTGGGCTTTAATGCAAGAAAGGAATCTACCTTTGACCACCATATTGCAACTTTCCCACTCAAGGATGGGTTCATTAGGGAATTGGAACCAACCTTGCGGGTTCTATACTCAATGGAAGCATGATATACATGTAACCAATCCATCCGAAGAATAATATCAAAATCCACCAATGTCTAGTTCAACAAAATCACAAGGCAAGACTTTATGTAATATGGACACAGGACAATCCCTATAGACTCTTTTAGCAATAATGGACTCACAAAAGGGGTAGACACTTCATAAGGTTCACATAACAATTGGGGACACACATGAAGCTTATTGGAAACAAAGGAGTAATGAAAGAAAGAGTGGCACCTGGATCTATCAGTGCATACACAACATAATAAAAAACCTTCAACATATCGGTAACAACATCAGGCACCTCATCTACTCCTTGCCTTCCTTGGAAAGCATAGAACCTAGTTTGCCTTGGCGCCCTTGTTGGCCTCCCTTTGCCCTTTGACCCGCATTAGCACCTTGGCCTTGAGGACGACCATCTCTACCCTTGTTTTAAGCATGAGAAAAATTAATAACCTTGTGCTTCATGTCACCATAACCAAAGAAAGCATTAGAATTTTTCAAACATGGATCACCATGGTTTCTCCCACACTTTTGGCACTTAGGATGGGTCATTCCACCATCGCCACCTTGGAATCTTGGGTTAGACACCCCATCATTAACAAGCCTTTTGAGAGGAGCATTGGAGGACCCTTAGCCATGGAACTTGTGGCCTTGATGAAACTGGCTATCCATAGAACCTTGGAAGCTACCCTCAAACCGATCCCTCTTGGACTCCCCTCTTCTCCTATTTCGCTCACTTTGTTTGGCATATGTCATGAGCCAAGACAAATCCTCATCACTTATAATCATTGTGGTATGGAACTCTTCATTTACCAAGTCGGACACTCTCGACAAAAACTTGTTCATTCGAGCTCTAGGGTCGGCAACCAAATGTGGAACACATTGGAAAGCTTGTTGAACTTGCGAGAATACTCCTTCACACTCATGGAACCTTGCTTGAGGTTCATAAACTCCATCATCTTGGCCTCTCTTAACAAGATAGGGTAGAACAGGTTGAGGAAGGTGGCTTTGAACTCCTGCTATGGAATGGCATAATCATTTCTCCTCTCTAAATTCCATTGAGTAAACCAAATTTAGGCCACACACTTAAGTTAGTAGGCCGCTAATTCTTCTTTCTCCTCCGAATTTGCTGCCATGATAGATAGCACCTTATACACCTCATCGATGAACTCTTGGGATCCTCTTCCACTTTGGACCCATGAAACTCCGGGGAATTCATCCTTGTGAATTCCCTCACCCTTAAGGCCAAAGTGGGAGTATGAGGGGCTTGGGCACTTTGTTCATTTGGTTGGTCATAGCACGGGCCAACATTGTGATGGCATCCCGAAACTCATCTTGGCTTACCCCTCTATCTTGAGTAGCTTGAGGAGCGGGAGGTGCAGGTTGCTCCTCAGGTGTACGACCTCTCCTTAGCCTTTCTGTCAGTAGAAGCATGATCTAGAAGAGCAAAGAGCATTTGTTAGGGGAAAAACGACCTTATCTTTACATCTAAAGCAAGATATAGATCCTGAAGAAGTGAAACATTTCTAAAACGCCTCATAGCCTCCCATTCAAAGGGTTGGCATGCTTCACAACCATGAATAAGATTCTACTTGACACGTGTGTAGGATTTTCAAGGACCATTGAAAACCTAGTTCTCTAATATCAAGCTTATCACGATCCAAGCCTAGGGCTTAGATGTAACACGACGAATGAAAAGTCCGAAGACATCCCGAACATGCCTCTTAGCATATCTTGTACACATCATTGGTTATGGAAATGAAAATAAACATCAAAGTGAGTCAAGTTTAAAAAGGGAAGCGAGGCTAAGGGAAGTCTTTCTTAAACATAAAATAAGAAGATTCAAGCTCAAAAGCATATACAAACTTAGTATCCATACATACCTCTACGAGAATGAAGTGGGGGTTAAAACATTTCCCGAGCTCACTGTCACAATAACAAGTGTTCATATAAGAGAAGTCTCGTCATAGCATGAGTAACATAGCCATTGTCCTTGGAGTAGAGGACTCCAAGGCTTTCTTCGAAGTACCAAACTAGCCACGTGGAGAAGGATGAGCAAAAGGAGCTCCGATCCCTACATGGTAATATCATATAGGCATAGAGTATGTGCTAGTTAGTTTAAATGTAATAAGTATGCAGGGTACAGTGCAACAAAGACATAATCCAATATATTCAAAATATATAACCATAATCTATGGATATATAATCTCAATATGACATGCATGATCAATGCTTGTAATTAAACATGCTTGTAAAACATTCAACTTGCATAATATATCATAAATATGTAGGAAGAGACCTCAACTAACATAGACCAAGCTGTTACTACTTGGAATCGAAGGTATGACACGCCCTCGGTACATGTGACAAGGCATGGCACCCCTCGGCAAAATGTGGTCTACTTGCCAAGGTAAATCGAACATGATAATATGAACTAGATGGATCCACTAGTATAGAAAGGTTAAAAGATAATCCTATGGTGGTACATAGTTTAGAGACTAAAGACTTTATATAAGGACCCCTTGTGTTGAGACCACATCTTAAGCCTTAATCGGTGTTAAGTCTAATCCCAAGGAATACTTGAAATAATCATACTTTAATCATAACCTAAATAACTTGAAAGAGGCATGATAGCTTGACATGAATAGCTCATAAACATGCCTAACCTCTACTAATGATCCTAACTTGAACATGAGAGTAAATAATAATCATACATGATCCCTTTTCTTGACATGAATGGCTCACAAATGGTTAAAAACTTAAATTAAAGCTTTACTTGATACTTGTAAAATCATAGATGTTTTCATGAATTCAATACATGCTTGAAAGCCCTTAATCATCATGAAGTCACTTGACTTGTAAATCATGTAATAGTTCATCAACAACTTGAGAATTCTTATCGTGTAATTTTATCAAACATATGGTGGGTTCATGATACTTCTTCAAAATCATGCAACTCGAGAGTAAAACAAGAGGAGTAAACTCAATGCAAATCAACCCACCAATATGGTAGTCTAGTCCTCATTTAGGGTATCTTAAAATCCATAACCAAAGCTCATAAATACTTCATGATTTTATAGCTCAAATCATGCACAGACTCAATAGACAAAATTAATTCATGGAATAAGCCTAAAGTAGATATTCATGCATAATCAATCAATACTTAATAAAACCCAACATAATTTATGTTCATAATTCTTAATAAGAGATACCCATAGGTAATACAACTTGAAATCATGCAATTTCCATAAAAAGAGAAGGTTGGGCTCCATGGGTGAAAGGACCCATGGATGAAGACCCAGATAACTTAAACTTTGAATTTCTAGAGATGAATTAAAAGGAAACTTGAAGCCTTAGATGGGTTCTTGAGTTCCAAAATTGAGCTTGAAGTTCTTGAATTTGAATGAGAGATTTGATAAAGTCTTGGAGAGGTTTTAGAGAGGGTTTTGTGAGTAACAGAGCTGAAAAATAGCTAAGTATGAAAGATTTCACATTTAACTGGGCATGGGACAATCACCCCAATGCCCTTGGACGAAATGAGAAAACTAAGGAAATACTTACATTGGTTCATGTCACTAGCGCGAGCGGACCCAACGAGCAGGCCCACTTACACTACTCCACGCCCCAGGCGCATCGCGGCCAGGGTGCGGACAAACACTGAAAATTAAGAAATTAGCAAAAATTATTTTTCGCAACAGGTCTTCTCAAATTTGGGTTATACTCATTCCTCATTCAATTTTGCCCCTTGATCCAAAATATGAAGTCAGATTTTCGAAATCACACACAAATTTTTAGATATATGGAAATTACGATTATGCGGCATTCCGAAGCACATGAGGAGCGTTTCAATATCTCCTCCTTGGGAACATTCATTCCTGAATGTTTCGAAGAAACATCTATAAGAAAAGTAATTATGAAGATTTCTACTCAACATGAATGCAACAAATGCACTTAAATTTCATTTTCAAATCATCAAAATCACCATAAACTTGTTACCATAAACATGAATGCAAGAAAAATAACATGAGGGCTGAAACTTAAGACTTGAAATCATAGATGGGACTTAAGGTATTACCTTCGGCTTGAGTAGAGTGAAAGAGATATGACTAGCGCTTTTCATATCCGCCTCGTCTTCCCATGTGGCACTTTCAACTTATTGATTCCTCCAATGGACCTTGACTGATGCTACATCTTTGTTTCCGAACTTCTTCTCTTATTTATCAATATCTCCACTGAGACCTCCTCATAGGTCAAATTATCTCCCACAACACCCACAACCTCTAAGGGCACTATAGCACTTGGGTCACCAACACATCTCATCAACATAGACACATGGAAGACCAGATGAACCATAGTCATCTCCATGGGCAACTCCAATTCATATGTAACCCAGATGAACCATAGTCATCTCTATGGGCAACTCCAATTCAAACCTCCTCAAAATTCTATATGGTCCTACAAACCTTGGCTCAAATTCCCTTTCTTGCCAAACCAGATCACACCCTTCATGGGTGAGACTTTCAAGTAAACCCAATCACCAACCTTAAACTCAAGATCTCTTCTTCTTACATAGGAGTAGGACTTTTATCTACTTTGGGCCGTCTTCAACCTCTCCCTTACCAACTTCACCTTCTTCAAGGCTTCCATAACAAAATTTGGGCCCAACAACGCCATCTCCCCCATATCAAATCACCCAGCCAGGGATCTACAATGTCTACCATGTACAACTTCAAAGAGAGCTCTGCCAATGCTTGAGTGGTAGCTATTATTATAAGAAAACTCAATAAGTGGAAGATGTTCATCCCAACTACCCTTAAACTCCAAAACATAAGCTCTAAGCATATCCTCAAGAGTTGGGATAGTCCTTTAGGCTTGACCATCCATTTAAGGATGAAAAAGTCGTGCTAAGCTTGACCTTGGCACCAAGACCTCTTTGGAATGACCTCCAAAAGTGAGAAGTGTACTGAACACCACGATCTGAAATAATTGACAAGGATACCTCATGCAATCTAACCAATTCATGAATATACAACTTGGCATAATCTTTGGCACCATAAATGGTGTTCACGGTAGAAAGTGCGCTGACTTTGTCATCTTGTCAATAATAACCCCAATAGAATCAAAGTGTTTCCTAGTCCTTGGCAACCCAACCACAAAATCCATGTTGATCTCTCCCCACTTCCAAGTAGAAATTTCTACGTCTTGGGTTAGGACCCGACCTTTGATGTTCAGCTTTCACTTATTGGCAATTGTGACAACTAGCTATGAACTTGTCACTATCTATCTTCATACCACCCCACCAATACAGCTCTCTCAAGTGTCTGTACATCTTTGTGGAACCAGGATGAATATAATAAGATGAATTATAGGCCTCATTCAAAACCAACTCCCTTAAGTCATCAACATTAGGCACACATGACCTACCTTGGTACCTAAAGGAACCATCTCCCCCTTGGGTGAAAACTAGTACTTTACCATCCTTCACCAAAGCTTTTAACTCTAGCAAGGCGGGCTCAAGGTCTTTTTTTGACTTGACTTCCTCAATCAATGATGATTTGGAACCATCAACAACCATGACACCATCGTTATCAAATTCATTCAATCTAACCCCCAACCTAGCTAACCAGTGAACTTCTCCAGCCACCTCCTAGTTACTAACCTTAATATGAGCTAGACTACCCATGAACACTCTACTTAGAGCATCAACCACCACATTACCTTTGCCAGGATGATAGTACATATTCATGCCATAATCCTTAAGGAGTTCTAACTACCTTCTTTGTCTCAAGTTAAGATCTTTTTGTGTGGACACATATTGGAGACTCTTGTGGTCAGTAAACACATCAACATGAACCCCATACAAATAGTGACGTAAAATTTTCAAAGCAAACACCATGACTGCCAATTCAAGATAATAGGTGGGATAATTTTGCTCATTCACCTTAAGTTGCCTAGAGGCATATGTTATCACCTTATCATTTTGCATCGAAACACAGCCCAAGCCAATCCTTGAAGCCTCACAATAAACCACAAACCTTTCCAGTAGAGCCAAGATTGGAGAGGAGATAATCTTGTCTTTCAATGTCTGAAAATGCTTTTCACATTCATTGGTCTAAACAAATTTTTCCTTATTTTGTGTCAACTTTGTCGTAGGGGAAGCAATAGAGAGAAACCATTCACAAACCTCTAGTAGTAACGTGCCAAACCAAGAAACTCCTAATACCTATCGAAGTCAAGGGCCTAGGCCAATTTCTTATCACCTTCGTCTTCTTAGTATCCACCTTAATGCCTTCACCTGACACCACATGCCATAGAAAAACAACCTCTTTCAACCAAAATTCAGACATTTCATATTTATCAAACAACCTCTCATTTCTCAAAATTTGCAACACTATCCTCAAATGATTCACATGGCCTTTTTCCCTCCAGGAGTAAATCAATATATCATCAATCAAGACAACCACAAACATATCAACGTAGGGTTTAAAGACCCTATTCATGAGATCCATAAATATAGTCAGTGCATTAGTCAATCCAAAAGACATCACCACAAATTCAAGGTGCCCATACCTAGTTCAAAAAGTCGTCTTATGAATATCATACTCCCTCACCTTCACTTAGTGGTATCCAAACCAAAGATCAATCTTAGAAAAGTGAATAGCCTCTTGTAGTTGATCATAAAGGTCATCAATCCTTGGTAGAGGATACTTGTTCTTTATAGTGACTCTATTAAGTTGTAGGTAATTAGTGCACACTCTAATGGAACCATCCTTTTTCTATACAAACAACACTGGTGCACCCCAAGGTGACTTGCTAGGCCTTATGAAACCCTTCTCTAGCAAATCCCTCGCTCAATCCTTCAACTCCGTCGAGGCCATAAAGTAAGGGGGAATGAAAATTGGTTGTGTGTCAGGAAGGATGTCTATACCAAAATCTATTTCCCTTTTTGGAGAAACACGGGGAAGCTCATTAGGAAAGACATCAAGAAACTCATTGACCACCAGAACTGACTCAATAGGAAGGACTTTAGACTCAACATCCCTAATCCTTACAAGGTGAATAATACAACCCTTAGAAATCAACTTTTGGGCTTTAAGGCAAGAATGAGCTACCCTTGATTTCCATATTACAACTTTCCTACTCAAGGATGGGTTCATTAGGGAATTGGAACCTAACCTTTCGGGTTCTACAATCAATGGAAGCATGATATACATATAACCACTTCATCCCAAGAATAATATCAAAATCCTCCATCTCAAGTTCAACAAAATCACAAGGCAAGTCTTTATGCAATAGGGACACGGGACAATCCCTATAGACTCCTTTAGCAACAATGGACTCACCAATAGGGTAAGACACTTCATAAGGTTCACATAACAATTGGGGACACACATGAAGCTTATTGGCAACAAAAGGAGTAATGAAAGAAATAGTCGCACCTGGATATATCAATGTACACACATCATGATCAAAAGCCATTAATATACAGGTAACAACATCGGGAACCTCAGCCACTCCTTGCCTTCCTTGGAGAGCATAGAACCTATTTTGCCTTGGAGCACCCCATTGTTGGCCTCCCTTTGCCCTTTGAACTGCATTAGCACCTTGGCCTTGAGGAGACTATCTCTACTCTTGATTTAAGCATGAGGACAATTAATGACCTTCTTCCCCAGCTCACCACAATCAAAGAAAGCATTAGAATTTTTCAAACATAGATCACTATGGTTTCTCCCATACTTTTGGCACTTAGGATGGGTATTCCACCATTGCCACCTTGAAGTCTTGGGTTAGACACCCCATCATTAGCAAACCTTTTGTTAGTAGCATAAGAGAAACCTTGGCCTTGAAACTTGTGGCTTTGATGAAATCGGCCACCCTTAGAACCTTGGAAGCCACCCTCAAACCGAGCCCTCTTGGACTCCCCACTTCTCCTCTTTCTAAGCTTTAACCCCTCAGGTTGTTCAGAATATGTCATGATCCGAGATAAATCCATATCACTTACAAGTACTGCGGTATGACACTCTTCATATACCAATTCGGACACTCCCAACACAAACTTGTTCATTCGAGATCTAGGGTCGGCAACCAAATGTGGAGCATACTGGGAAAGCTTGTTGAACTTGAGGATGTACTCCCTCAAACTCATGAAACCTGGCTTGAGGTTCATAAATTCCGTCATCTTAGCCTCTCTTTACTTGATAGGGAAGAACAAGTTAAGGAAGGTGGCCTTTAACTCCTCCAAAGGATGACATCTTCTCCTCTCCAATTTTCATTAAGTAAATTAAATTTGGGCCACATCTTTGAGTTGATAGGCCATTAATTTCTCTTGAATTGAATGGTGCATGCTATTTCTCCAAGTTGGATTTATTAGCAGGTTTTTATCAAATTAGAGTCCGTCGAGAGGATGTTCATAATAATGTGTTCCGCACTCATGATGGTCATTATGAATTTCTCATCATGCCATTTGGCCTTACTAACGCACTCTCTACATTCCAAGCTACTATGAACGAGATATTCAGGCCTTACTTGTGTTGTTATGTATTGGTTTTCTTTGATGATATTTTGATATATAGTCCTACTTGGGCTGATCACTTGACAAACGTAGTCTCGATTCTTCAATTATTGCGCTAGCATAAGTTGGTGGCCAAGTAATCCAAATGCTTATTGGGTAGGAATTAGTTGACTACCTGGGACATATTATTTTGTCCCAAGGCTTATCCGTTGACCAGAAAAAAGTGGAAGCCATCCAACAATTGGCACCACCATGGACAGTGAATGAAGTGCACTGTTTTCTCTCCCTTGCGGGCTACTATAGATGGTTTATCCACCGTTATGATTCTATAGCAAGTTCACTCATTGATTTGCTTAAAAAAGAGGTATTTCTATGGTCGCTAGAAGCTCAAATTGCTTTTGAAACTTTAAAGGGTAAATTGGATTCCACCCCTGTATTGGCCTTGCCAGATTTCAATCAGGAATTTCAAGTAGAGACTAACGCTTCGAGGAAAGGAATTAGTGTCATCCTGTCTCAGAAAGGGCACCCCATTGCTTATTTTAGTCAGAAACTGAGTGCAAGGATGCAACAGGCTTCAACATATATCATCGTGAAATGTTTGCTATTAACAAGTTGTGAGTAAATGGAGGCAATACCTTCTTTGCAGGAGATTTACAATACTAACAGATCAGCAATCCTTGAAGAACCTCACTAATTAAACCATCCAAACTCCGGAGCAACAAAAATGGCTTACTAAACTAGTGGGTTATTATTTTCATATCATATACAGACCTGGGAAACAAAATTCATCTGCTGATGCACTTTTTCACAGTTTAGATGCCTCTTTTTTGGCCATTTCTGCCAGGACCTTTAGTCTCGAACGAGAGTTAAAGTCCTTGAGTAAATCTCATTGAGAGTTATTGTCTATTTAACAAGCTCTACAAACAAATGTCGAGACTCGTAGGGATTTTATATTCAAGGATGGGTTGTTATTTTTCAAAGGTCGATTGGTGCTTCCATCGGTTGTAGAACCCCGACATAAATTACTGTTTGAGTTTCACGCCACCAGTATCGAAAGGCATGCTAGTATGGCATGAACATATTTTAGATTGGCCTCAAATTTTTATTGGCGCCAAATGCGCAAGGATGTGACATCATTTGTTACAGCCTATCAAATATGCCAACAGATGAAAGACATAAACTTGCATCCATTAGGTTTACTGCAGCCTCTCCCTATACCGGATCAAGTTATTAAAGATATTGTAATGGATTTTATCATTTGCCTTCCTAGTTCCAAAGGGAAGACTACTATCCTTATCGTAGTGGATCGTTTGACCAAATATGATCACTTAAATCCTCGACCTTCCACTTTCTCTACTCATTTAGTAGTGGAAGCATTCATAGTGGGTCTAATTCGGCTTCACGACCCTTCTCGCACTATTGTCACTGATCGTGATCCCAGATTCCTCCATTCGTTTTTGAAGGAAATCAATTGTTTGTAGGGTTCGACATCAGCTATAAGTACTGCATATCTTCCCCAAACCAACGGACAATCTGAGGCCCTAAATAAGTGTCTTGAACAATATCGCTGTTATTATTCTGCTGATGCTCCAAGACAGGGGGTTACTATGCTCCCTTGGGCTGAACTCTGATGCAATACTTTGTACCAAAATTCTGCTGGAATGATGCCATTTCAAGAGCTGTATGGGAGAGAACCTCCTATTGTAGCTCACTATATTTTGGGAAGCACTGCTAGTGAATTAGTGGAGGCTTACTTAATTTAGCGTGATGCAGTTTTGGAGTTTAAAAGCAAATTTGATTAAAGAGCAAAAAAGGACGAAGAAGTTTGCAGATAAACATCGTACTGAGTTAGTGTTTGTAGTGGGTGATTGGGTTTTTGTGAAACTGAAACCATACTGACAACTTTCTGTATGGCTGAAACAGGGTCATAAGCTTGGACAATGATACGTTTGTCCTTTCAAAGTAATCAAGTGCATTGGAGAGGTGGCTTACAAATTGAAGTTACTAGTCGAATCCAAGATACATCCCATATTTCATGTTTCACTTCTTAAGTGTTGCTTGGGCGACCCTAGCCAACAAATATATGAAAATACATAAAATAGATATAATTTTCAAGAAAATAATCAAGAAAATATTTTAAGAAACATATATGGGGACTCAGGGACTCTCAACTCCTTTATTACCACCTATGGGGCACATGGAAGAACAATCTCATGCTTTCGTTTAGCCTTAGATATCTGGTGTGAAGCTGTCAACAATCAATCCTCAAGAATTCTCCCTTGAACTCGTCAATCTTAAGTTCCTCTTCTCTGCTCTCAAGCCTTATGCTCTTCAAGAACTTAGAATGGGGTTTAAAACCCTTTTTACTCTCAGAATGACCTATTTTGATTTTGTTTTGAGTTTAGGAGGGCTTGGGAAATGTCTAGAATGCCCCTCATGAATTCAAGAAAAAAAATCCAGTTCAGCGCATGGATTGGACGCGCCTTGGTGTATTTTTTCCAAAAACTCTTCGAACGAGTTTTTCCAATCCCGTCAAAAAATTAAAAAAAAAATATAAGTGTGATCCACAACAGGGGTGCGCCGCGCCTCTGTCGCACACAGACACTGTTTCGAATTTTCACATCAAAAAATTATTTTTTGATCCGGTTGCTCCAAAAATCAACCAAGACTATTTTCCCAATCAATTTCTCATGCTGATCAGATATTCAATCTTGGATTTGCCATCGGAGCATGGGAATACGCATTATGCACATATCTCTTCTCTATAGATATTTTGGTAATTTCACCAGGTGTTACATCATCTCCCTCTTGGGATCATTCATCCTTGAAGATGAGTAAAGGTGGATATCAAGGCACGAATAGACTCAAGACTCATCTCGATACTCACATCTATCAATCAAACTTTTGTCTCCTCATCAATCTCAACAATTCTCTATTCAGACTCAGGAATAGACATATCAAATCAAAAATACATTAATCAATTTAGGTCAAGTGTAAGGAAATTACCTTCAATGTTCTCATCATTGGGCATGAATAGGTGCAAATATTTGGCTCTCATCTCTTCCTCAGCTTCCCATGGCTTCCTCAGTGAATAGATTTCTCCACAGGACTTTGACTAGGGCAATCTCTTTGGTTTTCAACTTGCGAACCTGACAATCAAGAATTTGGACCGGAATCTCTTCATAGGACAAGCTATCCTTCACTCCGATACTCACAACAGGGATGACCAAGGCAGGATCTCCCAAGCAATTCTTTAACATCAAAACATGAAATACAAGATGATTTTTTTTTAACTTGGAAGGCAACTCCAACTCGTAAGCAATCTTCCCAATCCTCTTCACAATCTGATAGGCACCAATATAGTGAGGACTCAATTTTCCCTTCTTCCAATATAGTGAGGACTCAATTTTCCCTTCATAGGTGACACTTTCAAGTATATCCAATCATTTACCTCAAACTCTAAGTTTCTTCTTCTCACATCGATATAAGATTTTTGGCGACTCTATGTAGTCCTTGACCTCTCTTTAATGACCTTAACCTTCTCCATTGATTGATGGAAAAGGTCAGGCCCAATCTACTCCACTTCTCCAATCTTGAACCACCTAATTGGTGATCTGCATCTCCTCTCATACAAAGTTTCATAGGGAGCCATTTGAATGCTCGCATGATAACTATTGTTATATGCAAATTCAAGCAGTGGTAGGTGATCATCTCAATTTCCTTTGAAATCAAGAACACAAGCTCTCAACATATCCTTTAACATATGAATTGTACACTTTGCCTGGCCATCTGTCAGTGGATGAAAGGTTGTACTCAAATTCACTCTCGTACCCAATCCCTTTAGGTAAGATCTCCAAAATTGGGAAGTGTATTGAGTTCCTCTGTTCGAGATGACGGACAAGGGAACTCCAAGCGGCCTCAAAATCTCTAGGATTTATAACTTGGTATACCTCTCCGCAGTGTTGGTTGTCTTAACTGCTATGAAGTGAGCTAATCTGGTCATATTATCCACAATCACCTGTTGCTTTTGAGACCTCGGTAAACCAGTAATGAAGTCCATATTCATCATCTCCCACTTCCATTCAAGAATCTCAAAGTTCTGTGCCAACCCACATGGCGTTTGATGCTCAACTTTAACTTGTTGGCAATTTAGGCACTTGGAAACAAACTCAACAATACCCCTCTTCATTCCACTCCACCAATAGTCTTCTCTCAAGTCGTGGTACATCTTAATAGAGCTAGGATGAATGGAATATCTAGAACTGTGGGCTTCAGCCATAATCCTATCTCGAATGTCATCACATTTGTAATGCACAATCTACTCTGGTATCTCAACACTTTATCTCCCCCTTTGGGGAAGACCATCACTTTCTGTTTGTGGATAGCCTCTTTCAATAGTAGTATGATAGGATATCAGTCTTGCTTTTCCTTCACCTCTACCACTAAGGATGAAGTGGACCCATTTTGAACATTAACCTCTCCCGCATTATTCTTTTCAAGTTGCCCAATCGAGCCAATTGATGCACTTCTTCAGCCAACTCCTTCTTTCCTTCCTCAACATGGGTTGTGCTACTGATTGTCAACCTATTAAGAGTGCTAGCTTTACTTAGGTGGTAGAGAATATTTACGTCATAATCCTTGAACAACTCCAACCATCTCCTTTGTCGCAGGTTGAACTCTTTTTGACTTAAGACATACATGAACATATCTACATGCACTTCATACAAGTAGTGTCTCTAGATCTTAAGCGCAAACACCATCGCTACCAACTCAATATCATAGGTCGAATAGTTCCTCTCATGAACCTTAAGAGTTGTCTGGAAGCATATGCTATAACCTTCCCTCTTTGCATCAATACACATCCCAATCCAACTCTCGAAGCATCACAATAGATTACAAAGTCCTCTGTCCCATCAGGCAATGTTAAAACTGGTGTAGTAGTCAGTATCATTTTCAACTCTTGGAAACTTTTCTCACATTCGTTGGACTACTGAAACTTGACCTTTTTCTAAGTCAATTTAGTCAATGGTGTGGACAGGGAAGAAAATCCATCAACAAATCTACGGTAGTAGTCTGCCAACCCTAAGAAGATCCTTATATCAGTTGGAGAGGTCGGTCTAGGCCAGTTCTTAACTGCTTTAATCTTTTGGGAATCGACTCAAATACCATCACTAGAAACCATATGGCCTAGGAAAGCCACTGACTTAAGCTAGAATTCACATTTCAAGAATTTTGCATACAACTCATGGTACTTAATTATTTGGAGGACAACTCTTAGGTGATTGGTATGCTCCTTCTCATCTCTTCAATATACCAATATCGTCGATGAACATAATTATGAACATATCAACATATTGCCTGAATACCCTATCATCAAGTCTATGAAGGTTGCAAGTGCATTTGTCAACCCAAATGACATGACCTAAGAACTCAAAATGGTCATATCTAGTCCTAAAAGTTGTCTTTAGAATATCACATTTCCTCACTTTCAACTGATAGTAGCCAAATCTGAGGTCTATCTTTGAGAAACATAAGACACCCTGAATTAGTCAAACAGATCATCTATTATTGGGAGATGATATTTATTCTTTATCGTGACCTTGTTCAGTTGCCTTTAGTCAATACACATTCTGAGAGACCCATATTTCTTTCACACGAAGAGGATAGGGGCACCCCAAGGAGAAACACTTGATCTTATAAAGCCTTTCTCTAATAGATCTTTCAGTTGCTCTTTCAACTCAGCGGGGGTCATCCTATAAGGTGGAATTGAGATATGTTGAGTATCGGGAAGAACATCAATCCAAAAGTCAATCTCCCTATCAGGAGGAACTCCAGGCAGATCCTCAGGAAACACTTCAGGAAACTCATTCACAATCGGGACAGATTCAAAAGTAGGAGAATGTAACACCCCAAGTTTTTTAAGCTAATACTGAGTCATCCTTCATATGATATAGGAATTTAATTGAGGATTCCTAATTGAGCATAGATGTTAAAGTCAATTTCTTAGTAT
>JAABOM020000092.1:12496237-12522962 GCA_011800125.2 Solanum clarkiae
CCATTTTGCTTTATTCCATCATACTCCAAGGCCAAAAAATAGTCAATCTTTGGCTCCATCCGAGATTGATGGAAAACATCAATGCTACTATCAACAGAAAACCTATCTAGGAGTTTCTCTAACCGACAACCACCACCTATGAGCCGGTAGTAATACAACGAAGAGATGTTGTTGCCACATCCGTCCAATACCTTGCCGGGGTAAAGGATAAGTCTGTCAGTGGATCCATAAGTTTGTCAATTCCTCTACGGGACAAAGGAAACATCCGCTTTCACGGTTCAATCCTCTCCTATGCTGGCCACGTAGTTAATGGGTGCGAGTGAGACTCACTCTTATCCATTTTGGTGCTCAATACTCCTCCCATGACTCGACTTGCTCATAAACTGTCAATCAGTCAAGAATTTCCATCACCTAGACTCTACGGGCAATATACCTCAACTTATCACATCAATTATCAACTCCATGAATAGGATCATTCTTTCAAACTTTATTTCAATCTCGCTTAGACCCTAAGGACACTAATTCCATCAACTTCAGTCATCAAACATTCACCTCAGGAAATGGACCATAGCAATCATTACACTTTACATTACCCCTAAGTTCATGCTTGAAGTCTTCAGTAAGGAATTCATGTAGGGTATATTCATAATCATACAATACTTCATATAAACAGTTAATTCAAGTTGTGATAATCATCAATTTAAGAAAATATAAAGAAATTAAAGATAATTTTCAAGATCAAAGTTTCAGAATTGTAATATAAGACCCATCAACTATCGACTATCATCCTACTACATTCATCGGGGCACATGGGAGAACAATCCCATGTTCTAGATAGCCTTTACATACCTGGGTAAAGATCGTACAAATCTTCAACAAGAATTTGACCCGAACTTTGGAAATCCTTAATCCCTTTCTTGCTATCTCTCAGAAACTTTCACGTATTTAGAACTGCGAGAATTATGAGTTTTTGAAACCCTTCGCACGAATTAAAGAAGTTAAAACACATTTTGGTGTATTAAAATAGGTTGAGAATACGTAAAATACCCTTCTCGAATTTAAAAAAAATCACTAAAAATGCAGTGGTCCACAATGCGCCAGGGACACGAACTAATGTATTTTTCTACAATTTTTTTTGGAACGAATTTAACTTCCCATTGAAAATTTTAAAATAAATCACAAGTGTCACTCCGTGCCCTGTTCGCGTCGCACCAGGGGCGCGGGTCGACACTGTTTCTGGTTAAACTTGCGAAAATTATTTTTCAATTCGGTTGCTCTAAAAACGGGTCGAGACCATTCTCCCACTCTATTTTTTGCGCTGATCGCAAATATGGTCTCGGATTTTTCATTGGAGCTTTGGAAGATGTGTTATGTGCACGATTATATTCTAGAAGTGTTTCGATAATTTTATAGGGCGTTACATCATCTCCCCCTTGGAATCATTCGTCCTCGAATGATAAGCCAAGACAAAATAAGGCACGAGTAGACTCAAAACTCATCCTACCTCTTACTCGAGAACTCTCGAACTCTCAATTATCCATCACCTTTTACATCTCTATCTTAGACTCAAGAATAAATTAACACATCAACTCGAGAATGAAAATTTCAATAGTGTTAAGGATAGGGACAGTACCTTCGGTATCATCACTATTTGGCATGAATAGGTGCGTGTATTTGAGTTTCATCACTTTCTCAGCTTCCAACGTAGCTTCCTCTACAAATTGGTTCCTCCATGGAAATTTAACGGAGGCTATCTCTTTATTCCTCAGCATGCGGACTTGACGATCAAGAATTTAGACTGGAATTTCCTCATAGGTTAAGCTATCCTTTACTCCCGTAATCTCAATAGGGATTGCCAACGCAAGATCTCCCAAATATTTCTTTATTATCTAAACGTGGAATACCGGATGAACTCCATCTAGCTCAAATAACAAGTCTAATTCATAAGCAACCTTCCCAATCCTTCTCACAATTTGGTAGGGTTCAATATAGCATGGACTTAACTTTCCCTTCTTACCAAACCTTATAACACCCTTCATGAGTGACACCTTCAAGTATACCCAATCATCCTCCTCAAACTCCAATTCCCTTCTCCTTATATCCGTATAAGACTTTTGGTGACTTTGTCCTGTCTTCAAACTTTCCCTGATAACTTTCACTTTCTCCATGGACTGGTGGACAAGATCAGGCCCAATCAATTCAGCTTCTTCAACTTCAAACCAACCAATCGGTGATCTACATCTCCTCCTATACAATGCCTCATATGGGGCCATCTGAATGCTGGCATAGTAACTATTGTTATACACGAATTCAATGAATGACAGATAATCATCATGATTTACTTTGAAGTCGATGATGCAAGCCCTTAAATATCCTCTAAAGTCTGAATGGTGCGCTCTACCTGTCCATCTGTCTGAGGATGGAAGGTTGTGCTTAGATTCACTTTCGTACCCAATACCTTCGAAAAAGATCTCCAAAATTGGTAGGTGAATTGAGCTCCTATGTCTGAGATAATGGACAAGGGGACCCCTTGTAACCTCACAATCTCACCAATATATAACCGGGAATATTTCTCAGCCGTATTGGTTGTCTTGACTGCAAAGAAATGGGTCGATTTAGTCATCCTATCCACAATCACCCATATCGAATCATGTTGCTTTTGGGACCTTGGTAAGCTGGTCATGAAATCCATGTTGATGATCTTCCATTTCAACTCAGGGATTTCAAAATTCTGAGCCAATCCATACGGTCTTTGATGTTCAACCTTGACCTATTGACAATTGGGACACTTAGAGACGAATTCGACAATGTCCTTCTTCATTCCATTCCACCAATAGACTTCCCTCAAGTCATGGTACATCTTGGTAGAACCAGGATGGATAGAATATCTAGAGCTATGAGCTTCAACCATGATTCTTTCTCGGATGCTGATACGCCTAAATTTACACTCCAAAAGGAATAGTAAAGTGGTCGTTGATCAAATATAAACTCAACCAGAGTTGAGGTCGATCCCATAGGGAATACGTGAGAATATATCTATTAGCACCAATTTCAGATGTAATATCTACTCCCGAAATAAAAGTGCATAAAGTAAATAGGGGGTTTTGATTTTTCAAACGAAGTTACTAAAATAAAGCTGTAAATGAGTGTAAGGAATACTAGATTTCAGGCAATAGATGCGAAGCTAGGATGTGTTCCCCATGACATCTAATGCGATAGTTGAATCTAGTGGTAAACTCATTCATGATTATGTATATAAGATCTGATAAGTTATATAACATCTAATTTACCTCTCGGTCCTTCTTAGATTCATATCGTTCATCACCTTTCGGTCTTAGAACGTGTACGTACTAACCCTTATTGTCAATCTCGGAATACTCTCACCTTTCGATTTCAAGTACTTAGACTAGGTTAAAAACCCCGAATTTCCATTGTAGAACTCTTTTCCTTATCAAAACATCCATTTCGGGCATGTAACGAATAAAGGCTTACCCTAATGCGTTGACTCATCAAGTAAGATATTATAACAAAGATTACTACGATATATAAAGTAGTCAATCCCGAGATTTACCCCATACTTGCCTATCTTAGTGATTTGTCATGGTTCCCACAACCCTAGTTGTGGGTTTAGCCTAGCATATTCAAGAAAGAAAACTCATAATGATACGAAAAATTCATAATAAATGACTTACTATTGAAGAATCAATGAATCCACGAGTTACAATCTTGAACCAGATAAGAAAAATCCTAAATTCTTGTGAAATCTCAAGGAAAATGATGTTTTTCAGTGTTTTCTCTCTCTAGCCGCCCAAGACTGGTAAAACGAAATAAAAGGACTATTTATATACAAACAAAACCTAATCCAAATTGAAGTAGGAAAAGTCTGTCGGCATGGACACGAGCCATCACACGGCCCGTGTGATGGTAGACAGACCGTCAAATGGTCCATGTGGCTGCCCTTAGCTTCAACCCAGCTATCTCTTCATGCTGCATTAGACGACCCGTGTTGCCATTGACGATCCGTCTAATGGGCCATCTTGTTTGCCTTTAACTTTTTTTCACTCCATTTTTCCTCACGTGCTTATGTCATGGATCGTGGTTGGTCACACGGCCCGTAATGCACTCCATTCGGCTCCCCTTAATGCATTTTGCTTGTTTTTTCGATGGTGATGCCTTTACGTCACTTCGACGGGATGTTGCATGCCCCGTGTCATGCCAACGGCTCGTTTAGTGTGCCGTGATGCTTGCCTTTGACCATTTTGCACTGCCATGTGGGACGACATGGCTAAGTATGAGGCCACGAAAGACCTCACAACTCGTGGGTAGTCACACGAGCCGAGGAGGTCCACGTGGACTCTCATTTGGCCTTGATTCCTCTCTAGTAACCTGGGATGCTTCCGAATACCCACACTTTGGCCATTTTACGTTCATTTTCCTCTCATTCATCCCTTTAGCCATGCCTCAATAATTTTTTCGGAAAAGCAACAAAAACAAACATCAAAATAACATGTTTGTTTGAGAACTCGCAAAATCCCTTGTTTAAAGCGTTATAAGAGTCGTATTTCTACAACTCATCAACACCCTCAACTTAGAAGGATTACTTATCCTCAAACAATACCGACTCAATCAAACAATGCATAAACAAAAGTGCTCACTTAGACTATGGATCGCCCCACAATTTTCAACACATATGCCCCGCTAACAAGTTTAAGAATGTTTTCACACCCCAAACGGACCCACAAAGATTCAGGCAAACATCATGCATGCATGGTCAGTCCACATATGATCAGGAACAAAGACAATCCAGTTGAGTTAGCAACTAATTAATGCAAAAGATAGTGCCCTCACTACAAAGAAGTCTCACTCTCAATGTAAGCATGTAAAATAGAGACTAGGATGTAGTCACTCACTCTCAGAAATGACTTCCAGTGAACACACACGTGTCGATCATAAACTTTCACTTATTTCACTACTTTAACTCTTTAATAGCCTTTTTAGGATCACATTAGGACTTTTGTGGACTGTAGCATAGGCTTTGGCTTGGGTGATGTATATTTAGGATTAAAGTGACTAAATGGCCTCTCCCAGACACTTAATTCAACTCAGCCATTTGCTTTTTTTTTTTGGCCACCAATATTTCTTGCCCATATTTTTCCAACTTCATATAATACAGGAAGTGATTTCCGTGTTCATTTACTCATTTTTGTGCTTTTTCTTTTTTTTTTATCTCATTGATTTGCTCATGGTCACAACCCATTTCTTTTTCTCCTTTTATCACTTTGTTCTTTTCCATACTCATTTTTCTGTTCTCCCTGTACTAGCCACCCTCAACTTAAACCTTTAGCTTGGGTCAAGGTTCATAATATCTTTCTAAGGGACCAGGGCCAATATAAACCACCCTCAACTTAGGCTTTTGACCTAGGCGGAGGTTCACAATGTCCTTGGAGAGATCAGTGCCAAAATAGAGATCACAAATAGATTTGGGGAAGTGAATTTAGGTGATTACAAAGAAAAGGTCCATTTAGGCTCAACTTTTGGTTCAAGAGAGACAATATCATTTGGTTGGTCAATTTTTGGCTAAGTGACTAGTCAATAATAACGGCCTAAGATTACTTCCTAATCTAGTCATTCAATCATTTCAGTGGGACTAACCAGGCAAGTTCTATCTCACAAGTGCATTGACTGAATTATGCAATTAGCTCACACACACATGGCACATCTTCTACACTAATTAGTACTAAATCACATAGGCATGCTTCATTCATCAGAATGCCGACCATATACACACAATACTTACCATCAATCGTACAAGTTAGTCAGGCTGAGATGCAAACACATATAACTTTAACATTTTTAACACGGGACATTACAAAGATCAACACAAAGGCTACCCTGAACTTCTGTGAACACTTATATTTAAAAAAATTACGACCTAAACATGCTAGTTCTACTACATACTACACTTGAGAGAAAAGAAACATGGCAAGAAAGACTCTCAAGTGGCAGGATGCCCCACCCCTTCAAAAGAATAGTGTAGTGCTCTTACTACACTATAACATAAGTTAATGAACAGATAGAGAATAAAATATACCTGGATGCCCTAGGTGTCAGTAGTGTCGGTGGGACCAAACCTTCCTGGGGCGTCTCTATCAGCATATGTAGCACCTGGTTCAAAGGTGCTACCGGAAGCTCCTACCCGTGCTGCCTCTTTAGCCAACCGCTCGCCTGTTCACCTGCTTCTTGGCATTGGGCCCTGGTGGCCTTGTGCATCTACCGCTCTTCTTCCTTCTGTGGGTCACGAGGAGGAATCTTTTGGTGGCCGCATCGCTTACCCTTGTCCTTCTTTCTAGGCTGATCAGTGGGTGGCGAGGGTGCATCAGATGGGGCAGGTAAAATGCCCCATATCTCATCCCAAACAAGAGCCGCAGGGACATTGAATAGGCTCATCCACGACTCTAGAGGCGGGGCCGATGCAGGGGCCTAGTACTATGCAATCATCTTAGCAATCTGAGCCTTCATACCATTCACTGTCTGAACTAGATTTATCATTTCATCCCCAATCATACTCCCGAACATGTTATGAAAGTATCCCTTCAAAGTGATGACTTGGCTCTGCAAAGTGGTGATTCGTTATTCTACCACCCGCTACGAATGAGACTAGACCACATGCAGAATCCTCTCTACAATTTGGTTAACAATAGCACGTGTCTGTCGCTGGTCCACCACCAATTTGGCCAAGAACTCGTAGAGCACATATGCATACCTTTCTTGTACTAGAGGAGTTGCACCACTACCCTTGGGCCGCTCAGAAGCCACACCTGATGGTGGGGTGGTGGTGTAGTCCTCAAATGGCAAGGGTTGCTACGGAGGTACGGAGGGGAAGTTTGTCGGCACCTCGAGTGAACGTGTTCTGCTCCTCATGAAAGGGTTTTGGACATCTTTAATCAGTGCAATGTTGGCTATGCCCTTGGGACTATTTTCTTGTCCAAAAAGTGAGTAATAGGAACAACAACCTGTTTGCAAAGGGCACGAACTAGGCACGGTGCGCCAGCAGCCCTAGATGACGAATCAGACATTTGCGTCGCGTTCATAATCTGTGTGTGTCTATCCATGAACTGGGCATCAAGAGGATCTTAGTAATCTGGCCCTAATAGGAACTGGTTAATGGTGGTTTCTAAGATATTCACTCGCGTACCACGCACAATCACATGTGACCGCGGGGACCTAGGAAGTACGACCTGTCTCTTCACCTTTCTTAACTGGGTACCCTCCACAGAGTTCAATAGACTAGAGACATAGTTGGAATAGAACTCTTCAACTATCACGGGCCCATAGTACCTAGGTAGTTGCACTATCCAACTAAACTTATATGAGTTAAAAGTATCTCTAATTTTCGGAACTCTGTCAAGTTGGTTAGTGATGACCTGGCCTTTCGAAATGATCGACCGCTGTTTGAACCCCTCAGAACCTTTTGTAAGTTCATTAGTGTAGATATCCTAGCTCCTGGGACTATCCACCAGCCCCTCAGAAAGACAATAAGTGCCCTGGCAGTTTTAGGTTTCGTCGTCCGGGAGACTGCAAAATGAATAACCTCGACATCACTGACCCGGAGTTCGACCTCATTTGCCTGCTCCTCAGTGTCGTGACGCTCAGCCTCTGGAGTTTACCCCTGCTCGTCCTAGTCCGAAGTGTTCTCCTTTGTTTCGGGCATCTGCCTCCTCCTCAACTCCTATGGAAGGAACCCCCTCTTCATACTAGGGAGCACTTTGACGGCCTGATGCACGAGCCTGAGTAGTACGAGGAGGGTGAGGGGAGACATTGCCTGTATATCAAACTTCAGACCCACTGGAGCAGTCATCGCTTGAGTCACTCCCAGCCTGGTTGCTAGATGATAAGGTTGGGGAGTCATTGAGGCGTGACACAGGCTCGTCCCTATCACTGCATCTGACTAAGCTGCAGCGTGGAACCATAGTACCTGCAAGTGCCATAAAGGAATACACTTCATTAGAAATTATTGTACACGCAGGCTGACACACTAACGGGTACTCAGAGTGACCCTATGCCATAAAAGTGACAATAACCCTTAAGAATGGCGTCACCTGGTCTATCATAGGGCCATTACACTTAAGAATATATATGAATTAAAAATTTAAAGCAACCCATGTAGCAGGTGGAACAGGGTCCCGTCCCATGTAACGAGACACGATCCGTGAAAGGACCCATCAGAGGGGAGTTGGTCATGAGGTTTGGCAAACGGTGCATCACATGCCGTTACGCGGTCCGTGAAACATGACACAGACCATGTAAATAGTCGTCCGACCACACTTTGCCCAATTTTCACCTTATCATGCTCATACACACAAGCTAATGCAATTTCACCCAACTCAATCATGATTCAATCAACACAATAACTTATACAAGTCAATTTCACCAAAAATCATGCAAAATATCACCCAAAATCATCATTTTCAAAATTAAGACCTTAAGAACTCAACAATGGTGCTTTTAATCATCCCATGCACACCCAACATCAACAATGTAGATTAGGATGCTTTAAATCAAGAAATAACTAATCTTTGACTAAGATCTACACATGCAAGTACAAAAATGAACATTAAAAGATAGAGCATGGAGTTCTTACTTGATAAATAACAATGAAGAAGAGGACTTGCTTTGAAAAACTTGAGACCTACACTTAGATGAAGCTACGAATCATGTGATTAACTTATAAATCGTCACAAATAAGATACTAATTTGTTGGGGTTTTAAGAAAGAAGGTATGAGAAGAGCAGAGGGAGCCGTGAGATAGAGAGAATGGGGAATTTGGGAGTGAATAGGTGGGACAAATAAAAAGGTTTCAAAAACCCTTGGTCAACCATGTTTAACCAGTCAAAGCTCACCACATGGGCGGCCTCACAACCCATGACACATGTCACGATCCATTTAGACTATCCGTCTCACCTTACTTCACTCACGTTGCACTTACCTGGCACTTCACTGTTGATGACGCCTCGACGGGCTACTAGACGGGCCATGACACTTGTCACAGACTGTTAGGTGGTCTGTGTACCCATACTTCGCGCGATTTGACTTACCTGACACATATGCACATAACGGCACCATGTCATGTACCGTGTAAGCCATCCGTGAGACTATACTTGGTATTTTTGGTGCGCTTTCAAGTTACACCCACACAACTATCGGATGGCTCCTTTCACGAGCTGTTATACGTGACATGATCGGTGTATGTGGCTGTGTGGACACACTTAGCAAATTTTTTGCTCAATGCAAATGGGACATTTCGGCCTCAAGACACGTTTTCCACCATTTATGCACTCATGAACTCTAAAATAACACCTATACTCGCATGGACACACAAATCAAAAACAAGAAAATACATGACATGTAAATTTAAGTTTTTTTTCATAATAATTGCAATGCATGGGTTTCCTCCCATGGAGCGTTTGATTCAATGTCGCGACACGATGCATTGTCTTGACTACTCAGACTTCATCAAGGAGCAAGATCTTAATCACTGAGGCTTCTTCTATTGCACCCACATATTGCTTCACTCTCTTCCCATTTACCTTGAACTTATCCCCATTTTCTGCTTCTAGCTCAATTACACCATGGGGAAACACCTGGCTAATCGTATATGGTCCAGACCACTTTGACTTGAGCTTACCTGGGAAAAGTCTCAACCTAGAGTTGTACAGTAAGACTTTGTCACTAACACCAAAGATCCGTGGGAAATATGCTTGTCATACAGTAACTTCATCCTTTGTTTGTACAGTGCTACACTCTCATACGCATGGAGGCGAAACTCATCTAACTCATTGAGCTGGTCAAGTTCAAGTCAGCAACCTCCTCCCAATTCATGTTGAGCTTCTTCAAAGCCCAGAGTGCCTTGTGTTCTAACTCCACACGTAGATGCTAGGCTTTACCATACACCAACTGATATGGGGACATACCAATGGGTGTCTTGTAAGTTGTTCTGTAAGCCCAAAGTGCATCATCTAACTTCCTTGCCCAATCAGTCCGAGTGGCATTCACAGTCTTGGTTAGGATTTCCTTGATCTCCCTGTTTAACACTTCCACTTGTCCACTAGTCTGTGGGTGATAGGGTGTGGCGACCTTGTGCTGTCGTACTCCATATTTTGCTAGCACAACACGAAAAACCTTGTCATAGAAGTGAGAACCCCATCACTGATGATAGTTCTGGGTGTCCCAAATCTGGAAAAGATGTTTCGCCTCAGAAATTGGACAACATTCCTTCTCTCATTGTTTGGCAATGCTACTGCCTCCACCCATTTAGAGATATAGTCTACCACTACCAGGATTTACTTCATTCCATACGAACTCACAAATGGTCCCATGAATTTGATGCCCCAGACGTAAAAAATTTCCACCTCAAGAATCGGGGTTATAGGCAGCTCTTGGTGCTTCAAGATGTTTCCCTGTCGCTGGACTTTCACACCCAAACACCAAGTCATGTGCATCTTTATAGATGGTGGGTCAGTAGTACCCATATTGGAGAATCTTTTTCACCATTCTGGCCCACCATGATGACCCCCCACTATGGATGAGCGACAAGCCTCCATGATACTCACCATCTCCACTTCTGGAGTACACCGCCTAATAACCCCATCAACACTTGTTCAGAACAAGTACGGGTCATCCCAGAAGTACCTTCGCATATCAAAGAGAAACTCTTTGCTCTAGTGAGGGTTAAGGCCCTCTGGCATAATATCGCTCACCAAAAAATTAACAAAATCAGCAAACTAAGAAATGAAGTCAACAGAAGCTGCCAATACCTGCTCATCGAGAAAGGAATCATCGATGTTCAACCAATCCTTCAGCTTTCACTCATCTTCCAATCTGTATAAGTGGTCTGCTACTTGGTTCTCAGATCCTTTTCTATCTAGGACCTCAAAGTCAAACTCATGCAGTAGGAGAACCCATCTAATCAGCCTTGGCTTATCATCTTTCTTTGCCATGAGATACCTCAAGGCTGCATGGTCAGTGTGAACTATCGATTTGGTGCCCAATAAGTATGCCCGAAACTTGTCAAACGCATATACCACGACCAACACTTCATGCTCAGTCACTGTATAATTCTTTTGAGCATCATTGAGAGTCTTACTGGTATAGTAAATGGGGGTGGAAAATCTTGTTGCGCTTCTATCCGAGCACAACACCCACAACAATTTCACTTGCATCACACATCACCTTAAACGGGCAGTACAGTCAGGTGCAACCACTATTTTGCAGAAATCAACTTTTGCTTCAAGGTTTCAAAGGCATACTTGCAGCTATCATCAAAATGGAACTTTGTGTCCTTCTCCAATAGCTTGTACAAGCGATGAGCAATCTTGGAGAAGTCTTTTATAAATCGCCAGTGGAAACCGGCATGCCCAAGGAAGCTCCGGACCCCCTTTACAAATATGGGAGGCAGTAGCTTCTCAATCACCTCGATCTTCGCCTTATCTACTTCTATGCCCTTCTCAGAAATCTTATGGACAAGAACTATCCCCTCTTTGACCATGAAGCGACATTTATCCTAATTTAGAACCAAGTTAGCCTCCTCACAATGTTATAGTTCCCTGCTAAGATTCAACAGACATATCTCGAAGGAGTCACCCACTATAGAGAAGTCATCCATAAATACTTTGAGGATGTCTTCAACTATGTCGGAGAAGATCAACATCATACAACATTGGAAGGTGGCTGGGGTATTGCATGGCCCAAAAGACATCTTTCTGAAGGCAAAAGTCCCATATGGACAAGTGAAAGTAGTCTTCTCCTGATCCTAAGGGCTATGGATATCTGATTGTAGCCCGAGTACCCGTCCAAGAAACAATACCGCCCTCTACCTACCAACCTGTCTAACATTTGATCCATGAAGGGAATGAGTAAATGGTCCTTCAAGGTCCATTTATTCAATTTTCAGTAGTCCATGCACACACGCCATCCAATCACAGGTCTCAACGAGACCAGCTCATTTTTGTCATTTCCAACCACTATCATGCCCCCTTTCTTTGGGACACACTGCACTGGAAAAACTCATTTGCTATCAGAAATGGGTATATCACCCCAACATCCATCCACTTGATGATCTCCTTTTTCACCACCTCTTGCATAGGTGGGTTTAGCGCTGATGCTCAATACTGGGCATATAGTTATCCTCCAATTTTATCTTGTGCGTACATATCCCTAGAGGAATCCCTATGATATCTGCAATAGTCCAACCAATAGCTTGCTTGAACATTTGGAGGACCCCCAACAATGCATCCACCTGATTTTCCTGAAGATCTGCAGCCACAATCATAGGAAGAGTGTTGTCAGTGCCCAAAAATACATACCTTAGGTGTTGGGGCAATTCCTTGAGCTCCATAGCTAGAGGCTCCTAGATGGAAGGTTTAGTTGAAGGTATAGACCTATTCTGCAGGTCTAAGTCTAACTTTCTGGGGACAAATGGCCTGATTCCCCTACCTTGCAATTCATTCACTGTGTCTGCATACCCATTAATACCATCCTCTAGGAAGTTCATCAACACCGCTGCTAGTGTGTCTACACTCATTGTTTCCTCTAGTGAGACTTCAGAAAGGTAGTCCTCCTATACATCCTAGATGGACATCACAACCACCTCTTTAGGTCTCTTCATTGCAGCACAAGTTGAATTTCACCTTTTCAATGTTAAGTCTGAAAGTCAGCTCCCCTTGCTCTAAGTCTACCAATGCTCTGCCAGTAGCCAAAAATGGTCTCCCAAGGATGATAAGAACCTCAAAATCCACCTGGCAATCCAGAACGTCAAAGTCCACTGGAAAGATGAACCTGCCCACATGGACCAGCACATCACATAAGATCCCCATGGGCCGCTTCACCAATCTATCTGCTATGAGTAGCCGCATTGTAGTGGGTGTGTGGGCTCTTAAGCCCAGCTGCCTATAAACTGCCAGTGGCATCAAGTTGATGCTGGCACCCAGGTCATAGAGAGCTCTTGCAAAATGCTCCAATAATGCACGGGATAGTGAAGGCTCCCGGATCTTCCTTATTTTCCACAAGAGATCTTGTGGCAATGGCACTACAGTGGAGGAGGTTGTTTGTTGGATCTATCATGGCTGTCCTCTTCTTAGTCACTAAGTCTTTCACGAACTTTGCGTAGCCCGACATCTGCTCAAGTTCCTCTACTAGAGGGATGTTCACTGAAATCTCTTTTAGCATGCAGAAGAACTTCTAAAACTTGCCATTTTCAACCTTCTTCTGCAACCTCTATGGGAATGGTTGTCGCGGCTTAGGGATGGCTAGCTGAGGTTGAGCCACTACTAGTATAACCTCAGGGTTTTTAGCAACCTTAGGCTCTGCTGGTGTCACCTCAGCTTCTTCACTCGAAATAAAAGTAAAATTGAAGACTAGTATTATAAACTGAAAACAGAAACTAATAGACTATTTTTTTGCCATATTTTTCGGCAACGACACCAAAATTTAATATGCCCAAATTTACACTCCAAAAGAAATAGTTAAGCAATCGTTGATCAAATATAGAACTCAACTAGAGTTGAGGTCGATCCCACAGGGAATGCACGAGAATATATCTACTAGCACCGGTTTCAGATGTAATATCTACTCCCGAAATCAAAGTGCATAAAGTAAATAGGGGGTTTTGGATTTTCAAATGAAGTTACTAAAACAAAGCAGTAAATGAGGGCAAGGACTACTAGATGTCAGACAATATATGCGAAGCTAGGATTGTGTTTCCCATGACATCTAATGCGATAGCCGAATCTAGTGGTAAACTTGTTCATGATTATGTATATAACAAGTTATGTAACATCTAATTCACCTCTCAGTCCTTCTTAGATGCATATGGTTTGTCACCTTTCAGTCTTAAAATGTATACGCATGAACCCTTGTTGTCAATTCCAGAATACTCTCACCTTTCGGTCTCAAGTACTTAGACTAGGTTAAAAACCCTAAATCTCCATCGTAGAACTCTTTTCCTAATCAAAACATCCCTTTCGGGCATGTAACGAATAAAGGCTTATCCTAATGCATCAACTTATTAAGGAAGAAATTATAACAAAGATTACTACAATATATATACACTAATCAATCTCGAGGTTTACCCCATATTCACCTATCTTAGTGATTTGTCATGGTTCCCACAACCCTTATTGTGGATTTACCTAGCATATTCATGAAAGAAAACTCATAGTGATACAAAGAATTCATAATAAATGACTTATTATTGAAGAATCAATGAATCCACGAGTTACAATCTTGAACTAGATAAGCAAAATCCCATATTCTTGTGAAATCTCAATGAAAATAATGTTTTTTAGTATTTTCTCTCTCTAGTTGTACAAGACTGGTAAAAACAAAATAAAAAGACTATTTATATACAAAGAAAACCTAATCCAAATTGAAGTAGGAAAAATCCAGCGGCATGGACATGGGCTACCACATGGCCTGTGTGACAGTAAACGGACCGTCAAACGATTTGTGTGGATGCCCTTAGCTTTAACCCTAACTGCTGCTTCACACTGCATTAGACGGCCTGTGTTGCCTTTGATGTTTCGTCTAACGAGTTGTTTGGTTTGCCTTTAACCTTTTTTTTCTCCATTCATCCTTCGCGCTCATGTCACGGACTGTGGTTGGTCACACGGCCCATGACACACTCCATCCAGGTCCCCTTAATGCATTCTGGTTTTTTTTCGATGGTGATGCCTTCACATCACTTTGACGGGGCATTATACGGCCCCTGTCATGCCCAACAGCCTATTTAGTGTGTCATGATGCTTACCTTTGACCATTTTGCACTGCCATGTGGGATGGCATGGCCAAGTGTGAGGCCATGAAAGACCTCAGACTTGTGGGCCGTTACAGGAGCCGTGGATGTCCACACGTGGACTCTTACTTGTCCTTAATTCTTCTCTAGTCACCTTAGCCGCTTCCGAATACTCACACTTTGGCATTTTTACGTTTATTTTCCTCTCATTCGTCCCTTTAGCCATGCCTCAATAATTTTTTCGGAAAAACAACAAAAATAAACATCAAAAAAACAAGTTTGCTTAAGAACTCGCAAAAATCTTTTGTTTTAAGCGTTATAAGAGTCGTATTTCTATGACTCATCAGATGCCATCAAGATCGAGCACACACAATCTACCCTGGTACCTCAACATCCCATCTCCCCTTTAGAGAAAACCATCGCCTTTTGCTTGTGAACTGCTTCTTTCAATTGGAACAAGACAAGGTCTTGGTCTTGCCTGTCCTTCACTTCTCACACTAAGGATGAAGCAAACCCATTCTGAACATTGACCCCACCTTTATTGTTTTCCTCAAGTTGCACTCTCAGTTGAGCCAATCTATGCACTTCCTTATCTAGTTTTCTCTTCCCTTCCTCCATATGGGAAGTGCTACCCATAAACAACCTGCTAAGATCATCAGCAATAATGTTAGCCTTACCTGGGTGGTAGAGGATGCTCATATCGTAATCCTTGAGTAACTCTAACCATCTCATTTGTCGTAGGTTAAGCTCCTTTTGATTGAATACATAGAGTGTCTTGTGGTCAGTGAACACATCCACATGCACTCCATACAAGTAGTGACTCCAGATCTTAAGTGCGAATACCGCCGCTGCCAACTCGAGATCATGAGTCGAATGATTCTTCTCATGGATCTTAAGTTGTCTGAAAATATAAGCTATCACCTTCCCTCTCTGCATCAACACACAACCAGTCCAACTCTGCATGCATCACAATATATTACAAAGTCTCTCGTCCCATCGGGCAAGGCCAAAACTGGTGCTATAGTTAGTCTAGTCTTCAACTCTTGGAAACTTTCCTCACATTCCTCTGACCACTGAAACTTGGCCTTCTTCTGAGTTAGCTTAGTCAATGGTGCAAACAAAGAAGAGAAGCCCTCGATAAATCTTCGATAATATTTTGCCAATCCCAAGAAGCTTCTTATTTCCATTGGAGAGGTCGGTCCAGGCCAGTTCTTAACCGCTTCAATCTTCTGGGTATCAACCCAAATACCATCCTTTGAAACAACATGGCCTAGGAAGGCCACAGACTTTAGCCAAAATTCATACTTTGAAAACTTCGCATATAATTCATGGTCTTTGAGAGTTTGTAAGATCACTCTACAATGATTAGCATGCTCCTCTCCATCCCCAAAATACACCAGAATGTCATCAATAAATACAATCAAAACATGTCAAGATACGTTCTAAATACCCTGTTCATCAAATCCATGAAAGCTGCAGGTACATTATTCAACCCAAAGGACATGACCAAGAACCAAAAATGGCCATACTATGTCCTAAAGGTTGTCTTTGGAATATCACTTTCCTACGCCTTGAACTGATGGTAACCCGATCTGAGATATATATTGGAGAAACAAGTAACACCATGAAGTTGGTCAAATAGATCATATATCCTGGGAAGAGGATACTTATTCTTTATTCTGACCTTGTTCAGTTTCAAGTAGTCTATGCACGTTCTGAGAGACCTATCTTTCTTATGCATGAATAGGACAGGAGCACCCCAAGGAGAGTCACTAGGCCTAATGAAACCTTTTTCAAAAAGGTCTTTTAATTGCTCTTTCAATTTAGCAGGGGCCATTCTATAAGATGGAATTGAAATGGGTTGGGTCTCTCGAAGAACATGAATCCCAAAGTCAATTTCCCTATCAGAAAGGACTCTAGGTAGATCATCAGGAAACACCTCAGGAAACTCATTCACAATTAGGACTGACTCAAGAGTAGAAGATTCAATATCATCAGACTTAACTCGCACGAGGTGGTAAATACAACCCTTGGAGATCAACTTCCTGGCTATAAGATAAGAGATAAACTTTCCCTTAGGTGCAATAGAACTCTTTTTCCACTCTAGGACAGGCTCATTAGGAAATTAAAACTTAAAAATTTAGGTTCTACAGTCAACATAAGCATAACAAACGTAAAGCCAATCCATGCCAAGTATCACATCAAAGTCAACCATCTCCAATTCTACCAAGTCAACTAAGGTATCTCTATGATAAATGGATACTACACAATCCCTGCAAACCTACTCGGCTAATATAGACTCACCAGTAGGAGTGAAAACAATAAAAGGTCCGAGCAAATACTCAGGGAGAATCCTAAACTTACCAACTACATAAGGAGTCACAAAAGACAAAGTGGCACCCAGGTCAAGCAATGCATAAAATCAAAAGTAAAGACCCGAAACATACCAGTAATAACATCTGGTGCAGCCTCCTGATTCTGTCGATTACCTATAGCATAAAGATGGTTTGTCCCGCCTCTTATATCTATAGTAGTACCCCTTTGATGATTGCCAGCTGGGGGTTTTCCGGAGGACTGTGCTCTGCTGCTCCCTTCACCTCGTCTCCTCTTCGGACACTCAAACTGGAAACATCCAGTCTGTCTAAATGAATAGCAAACATCCATACCCACACGACACTCACCCAGATAAAGCTTACCACACTTGTCACAAGATGGCTTTCCCTTCGCACCATGAGTCACACTAGCCTGAGATTGTGCACCTTGAGCCCTGAAATTCTGGTAACCATAAGACTTCTGATCATACCTATTTGGTTGGAGCGCACTTTCTATAGAGGGTGCATGATGAGAGGATCTTTACTGGAAGTAGGACTTGTCACCCATATTCAATCTCTGCTGGCTAGGCTCATACCCACCTGATTTTGCTTTTCTGTTCATCTATTCTTCACTATCTCTTTTCTTTTCCTCCTCTATCTGTTCAGAATACACCATAATCCTAGAGATGTCCATGCCGGGGATCAACAAAGCTATCTTGCACTCTTTCTACACATGCATACCTAGGCCAGGCACAAACTTTCTCATCTTGGCCCTCATGTCTTGGGCCATCTCCGGAGCATATTTGGATAGCTTGATGAACTTAAGACTGTACTCCTTGACGGTCATCCCTCCTTTCTTCAAGTTCAAAAACTCATCCACTTTTGCCTCCCTCAACTCTTGAGGAAAGAAATGGTCAAGGAAAACAGCTTCAAACTCTTTGCATTTTGCAGGCTCTGCATCCGCACCTCTACTATCCTCCCATTGGTTGTACCAGAAATTAACAATATCTTTCAGTTGGTAGAAGGGAAGCTCAACTCCCTCAATCTCATTAACATGCATAGCTTTGAAGATCTTATATATCTTGTCAATGAAATTATATGGGTCCTCTTCCACCTTTGACCCCGTATACACTGGCGGGTTCATCCTCAAGAAATCTCTGAGTCAAGTTACAGCTAAGGACTCTTGTGAGCTAGAGCTGGGAGCTTGATGCCGACTGTTACTCTAGGAGGCCACCAGCTGAATCAGCATAGTGATGGCTCCCCTAAACACTGCATCTATGGTAGGAGCTAGCTGGGGGCGCCTATGGGACCTCAGCAGTCCTGGAAGGCCGTCCCGGTCTCCTCGTCTTTGTCTGAACCGAGACTTTTGGTTGGGCATTGTCAGCAGCTAGGGCTGAGGCATCTCTTTGAGTAGTTGTTCTCTTTAGCGGCATTTTCTGGAAACGTGGAACACATGAAGTAAAACGGAATTTTCATAGAGTTAAACTCTATCGCACGAATTCAGATCATAGAAGAAGGGCAACACTTCCTAATGTCCTATAGCCTCCTACTTATAAATTGTCGTACACAAAACAACCATAAACAAGATTCTACTAGACATAACTTCATAGACTCATTAGTACACTCGAACTCTGGACTCTAATACCAAGTTCGTCACGCCCCGGGAGGGAACCCTAAGAGTAAATAACACTCAGAGACTATTATTAGTCCCCAAGCGAACTACCTAGTCCCATTACACTCATTTAATCAATAAATTAATGGAAGACATTCAAAAAATTTAGGGAAGCTATCAACGGGCTATAAGACTTATCACTATGTCCATCATATGAAATAAGATTAAAGAAACAATCTCATTATAAAGAAGGAAAAGGGGGAAATGAACCCCAATATCAACCATCATACGTCTATATCTATGAAGCCTCTATAACTACTATCTAAGACGGTACCATGGCAGGTCATGGCCACCACAATCAAATGAAATAACTCAACAGAAATAAGAAAGAACCCCCCTCCGAATGTAGGGGAAGACTCACCACTCTCTGAAATAAAATAACTCTGAACCTCAACGATTTGCCTGCTGAAGTCCTCTGTCTACTGAATCTGCATCATAAAATGATACAGAGCCAAAAGGGCGTTAGTATGTCGAATGTACTATATGTAAAATGGGCTAAAATTAAACAGTATAAGCTCTATCACATCATGATCAATCAAGACTCATACTATCACATCAACGTCAGAGTACTATCAACATGGAACCTATCTGGGAGTTTCTCTAACCGACAACCACCATCTATGAGCTGGTAGTGATACAACGAAGAGATGTCATTAGCACATCTGTCATGACCCAAGCCTAGGGCCTAGACATGACACAGTGAATGGGGAACCTCAAGGGACCCCAAACAAGCCTCTTAACTTGTCATTACACACCCTTAGTCGCGAAAGCATACAAAGACATATAGATTAAGAATAGGGCAATGGGACTAAAGAAAAGCTTGCATAAATGTCATAATCAAGAGTCAAGAGTCAAAACTCATAAACAAATACACAAGATATCCAACAAGCATCTCTAATACATAGATATAGTTGGGGCTAAGACAAGTTACCGGGCTCACCCTAATAGTCAATTAAACATAAGAAAGTGTCTCAATATAAGGATAATAGTTACTTAGACCAAGGTCCCCGAAATGGAAGACTCACAAACAAGCTTGGAATAGCACCGTCTAGCCATGTGGAGGAGGAGGATGATCAACTTGGGCACCGGTCCCTACATGGTGATATCATGTAGGCAAGAGTATGTATTAGTACGTTTGAATATATTAAGTATGTGGGATGCAATGCAACAAGAGATAAGCTTCATGATCAACATGCATAACATTAGGCAATAGGCATGATATAGCAATATGACATGTATGTTCAATGCATAAGTAAAACATGCTTAAGTAAATTGTACTCATATAGGATACCATATGTGAAGAGGAGACCAAGCTAGATTGCCAAGGTATAAACCCCTTGGGGTTGGTGATGATAGCACCCATCACCCTAGTGTGTGTGGTACAAACCTCTCATCAAGGTTAGTGATGATAGCACCCATCACTCTAGTGTGTGAGGTAAAAACCCCTCATCAAGGTTAGTGATTATCGCACCCATCACCCTAGTGATTGAGATATCAACCCCTCAACTAAGTTGGTGATGATCACACCCATCACCCTAGTGGTTCAGTCTTTGACGCCTCAACTAGGCCCCCGAATTGGGAATGGTCTACAACAACACTTTATATAGTTTTCATCATGTACATAAGCTCATTTCATCATCATATAGTCAATCATATCATATCTCATGTTTTAGACCTTCATTTCCTCAAGAAACCATAATCGGACATTTTATCAAACACCTTGAGGGTGTGTAATGGGGGTAAAAGACCATGCAATTTAGAGATAAAATCATGCAGAAAAATATGTTGTAAATCCATCAATCAATACCTTGCAACACCCTCAAGACATTCATAGCAAAATCCCTCATCAAATCCAACACTAGATCCAAGATTTAGAGCTCAAAACATGCTAAAACAACCATACTTTTATGAACTGAAATCACTGTGCAGTAAATTTCTCAATATACAAGACCCACATGTAAAATTAACTTTAAATCATGAAATATTAGTAAAAAAAGGATTTAGGCACCATAGGTGGAAGGATCCAATGGTTCAATACCACATACCTCAGCTTTGGGAAAATTCTTGATGAATTTTGAAAATAGAGGGTTGAAGCTTGAAGAGAATCCTTAGCTTCAGATGAGGGTTTTGGGTCTTGAATTTGGGAGTGAAAATATGACTAAGTGTTTTAGTGATTGTTGGGAAATGTCTTAGGGGATATGAGGGGGAAATTTGACTAAGTATAGGTAAAAAAACATTTGGAAAAATTTAGGCCCAACATTTAGAAAAATCTGGACTGACCAGGAAAAACTGTGCAGAAATTAAACGTCTCCGCGTCGCGGAGAGCACCCGGAGGCTCTCTGGAAATTGCACCAAGTGAAATTTCATAATTCGAATCTTTTGCCTTAAATTTGAGGTTAGACCTTTGTCACCCTAATTTGGACCCATTGAACAAGAATATGAAGTTGGATTTTAGAAATAACCAATGGATTTTTAGATATATGAAAAACAAGATTCCGTGCACTTTCGAGGCACGTTTTTAGGCACTTTTGGGGGTCGTTTCAATATTTCTCATTTGGGAACACTCGTCTCCGAATGTAAAATAGATATACAATACAAGAGTGATCATGAACAAATCAACCCTAACAAGAATGTAACATAACATGAAAAACACCATTTTCAAAATCTCAACATAAGTGTAAAATTATAATAAGTTTACCAACTTAAACATGAATGCATATAAAGGACATAGGGGCTGAAATGTAAGACTTGAAGTCACATATGTAACTTAGGATTAGTAACTTAGGCTTGAGTGGAGTGGAAAAGATATGGATACCGCTTTTGCATGTCCGCTTCGGCTTCCCAAGTAGCACTTTCAACTTGTTGGTTCCTCCAAAGGACCTTAACGGATGCGACTTCTTTGTTCCTCAATTTTTTTACTTGCCTATCCAAGATCTGAATCGAGACCTCCTCATATGTTAAGTTATCCTCCATATCACCCATGACATCAAGAGGTACAATGGCATTAGGATCGCCAACACATTCTCAATATAGAGATATGAAATATCGGATAGACTAAATTCATTTCACTAGGCAACTTCAACTCATAAGCTACCTTTCCAACCCTCTTAATCACCTCATAAGGACCAACGTACCTTGGACTCAACTTCCCTTTTTTTGCCAAAATGGACCATACCTTCCATTGGAGAGACCTTCAAATAAACCCAATCACCCACTTGGAATTCGAGGACTCTTCTTCTTACATCGGCATTTTTGACGACTTTGGGTTGTCCTCAACCTTTCCCTAATCATCTTAACCTTCTCAAGAGCATCCATAACCTGATCCGGCCACAATAAGGCCACCTCTCCAAACTCAAACCAAGCCACCAATGATCTACAATGTCTCCCATAAAGAGCATCAAAAGAGTCATACCGATGCTAGAGTGATAACGGTTATTATAGGCAAGCTTAATCAATGGAAGATGGTCATCTCAACTACCTTTAAGCTCCAAGATACAAGCCCTAAGCATATTCTCAAGTGTTTGAATTGTCCTCTCGGCTTGGCCATCCATTTGAGGGTGGAAGGCCGTACTAAGGTGAACTTTGGTTCCAAGACCCCTTCGAAAAGATCTCCAAAAGTGTGAAGTAAATTGTGCACCACGATCCGATATAATGGATAAGGGAACCCCATGCAACCTCACCAACTCATGGATGTACAACCTTGCATACTCTTCAACCCCATATGAAGTCTTGACCGGTAGAAAGTGAGTCAATTTTGTCATCCTATCAACCACAACCCACATGGAATCAAAAGCTTTTCTAGTCTTGGGTAACCCAACTATGGAATCCATATTAATCACCTCCCACTTCCAAGTAGGAAGATCTATGTCTTGGGTTAAGCCACCCGACCTTTGAGTCTTGGCTTTGACTTCTTGACAACTATGGCAATCAGTGACAAATTTTGCAATATCTCTCTTCATGCCTCCCCAACAATATACATCCCTCAAGTCTCTATACATTTTGGTAGAACCAGGGTGGATAGAATAGGAGGAATTATGGGCTTCATCAAGAATTCTCTCCCTCAAACTATCAACACATGGTACACACCTACTTTGGTATCTAAAGGCTCCATCTCTCCCTTGGGGAGAACCTCTATCTTGCCTTATTTCACCAAGGCTTTCAACTCAAGCAAGGAGGAGTCTAGATCTTGATTTGTTATCACCTCATCAACCAAAGAAAATTAGAACCAACAATAATACCATCACCCACATCTTCTAACCTCACCCTACTCTAGCCAATCTATGCACCTCCCTAGCCATCTCCCTATCCCCACTATCCATATGAGCTAGGCTACACATAGACACCCATACCAAACAAGCCTCTTAACTTGTCATTATACATCCTTGGTCGCGGAAGAATACAAAGATATATAGATTAAGAATAGGGGCAATAGGACTAAGGGAAAGCTTGCATAAACGTCATAATCAAGAGTCAAGAGTCAAAACTCATACATAAATACACAATATGTCCAACAAGAACCTTTAATACATAGATATAGCAGGGGCAAGACAAGCTACCAGGCTCACCCTTATAGTCAATAGAACATAAGAAAGTGTCTCAATACAAGGATAATAGTAACTTAGACCAATGTCCCCAAAATGGAGGATGCACCAACAATCTTGGAATAGCACCGTCTAGCCACGTAGAGGAGGAAGATGATCAACTTGGGCACCGGTCCCTACATGGAGATATCATGTAGGCAAGAGTATGCGTTAGTACATTTGAATGTACTAAGTATGTAGGATGCAATGCAACAAGAGATAAGCTTCATGATCAACATGCATAATATTAGGCAATAGGCATGATATAGCAATATGACATGTATGTTCAATGCTTAAGTAAATCATACTCATATAGGATGCCATATGTGAAGAGGAGACCAAGATAGATTACCAAGGTATAAACCCCTTGGGGTTGGTGATGATAGCACCCATCACCCTAGTGTGTGAGGTACAAACCCCTCATCAAGGTTAGTGATGATCGCACCCATCAGCCTAGTGATTGAGATATCAACCCCTTAACTAGGTTGGTGATGATCGCACCCATCACCCTAGTGATTGAGTCTTTGGCCCCTCAATTAGGCCCCCGAATTGGGAATGGTTTACCACAATACTTTATATAGTATTCATCGTGTACATAAGCTCATTTCATCATCATATAATCAATCATATCATATCTCATGCTTTAGACCTTCATTTCCTCAAGAAACCATAACTGGACATTTTATCAAACATCTTGGGGGTGTGTAATGGGGGTAAAAGACCATGCAATTTAGAGATGAAATTATGCAGGAAAATCTATTGTAAAACCATCATCAACACCTTGCAACACCCCCAAGATATTCATAGCAAAACCCCTCAACAAATCCAACATTAGATCCAAGATTTAGGGCTCAAAACATGCTAAAACAATCATACTTTTATGAACTAAAATCACTGTGTAGTAAATTTCTCAATATACAAGACCCACATGTAAAATCAACTTTAAATCATGAAATATTAGTAAAAATAGGGTTTAGGAACCATGGATGGAAGGACTCAATGGTTCAACACCACATACCTTAGCTTTGGGAAAGTTCTTGATGAAGTTTGAAAACGGAGGCTTGAAGCTCGAAGAGAATCCTTAGCTTTGGATGAGGGTCTTGGGTCTTGAATTTGGGAGTGAAAATGTAGCTAAGTGTTTTAGTGAGTGTTGGAAAATGTCTTAGGGGATATGAGGGTGAAATTTGGCTAAGTATAGGTAAAAATACGTTTGGAAAAATTTAGGCCCAACACATAGAAAAATCTGGACGGACTAGAAAAAATTATGCAGAAATTACATGTCTCAGCGTCACGGAGAGGACGTGGAGGCTCTCTGAAAAAAGCACCAAGTGAAATTTCATAATTCGATTTCTTTGCCTTAAATTCGAGGTTAGCCCTTGTCACCCTAATTTGGATCCCCTGAACAAGAATATAAAGTCGAGTTTTCGAAATAACCAACGAATTTTTAGATATATGAAAAACAAGATTACGGGCACTTCTGAGGCACGTTTTTATCACTTTTTGGGGTCATTTTAGTCTAGTACCTTGTCGGGGTAAAGGACGAGTCCGTCAGTGGATCCATAAGGCTGTCAAATCCTCTGCGGGACAAAAGAAATATCCGCTTTCACAGTCTAATCCTCTCCTGCGCTGGCCAAGTAATTAATAGGTGTGAGAGTGACGACTCACTCTTACCCATTTCGGTGCTCAATTCTCCTTCCATGATTCGACTTGCTCATAAACTGTCAATCAATCAAGAATTTCCATCAACTAGCCTCTACGGGCAATATACCTCAACTTATCTCATCATCTATCAACTCTAGGAATCGGATCATTCTTTCAAACTTTATTCCAATCTCGCTTAGACCCTAAGGACAATAATCCCTTCAACTTCAGATATCAATACATTCACCTCAAGACACGGAACATAGCAATCATTACACACAGACAATCAAGACTCTAGACATTACCCCTAAGTTTATTCTTGAAGTCTTTAGTAAGGAATTCATGTAGGGTATATACATAATCATACAATACTTTACATAAACAATTAATTCAAGTTATGATGATCATCAATTTAAGAAAATATGAAGAAATTAAAGATAATTTTCAAGATAAAGTTCAAGAATTGTAACACAAAACCCATCAACTATCAACTATCATCCTACTACATTCATCGGGGTACATGGGAGAACAATCCCATGTTCGGGAAGCCTGTATATACATGGGGTGAAGATTGTACAAATTTTCAACAAGAATTTGACTCGAACTTTGAAAATCCTCAATCCCTTTCTTACTATCTCTCTCAGAAACTTTCACGTACTTAGAACTAGGAGAATATAGATTTTTGAAACCCTTTGTACGAATTAAAGGAGTTAAAACACGTTTTGGGGTATTAAAATAAGTTGGGATACCCAAAATACCCTTCCCAAATTTAAAAGAAAAAAGTCACTAAAAATGTACTGGTCCGCGACGCGCTAGGGGCGTGGACCAATATATTTTTCTCCAATTTTTTTCCCAAATGAATTTAACTTCCCATCGAGTTTTTTTTTTAATTCACAAGTGTCACTCCCCGCCCCATCCGTGTCGCGCCAAGGGCGCGAATCGGCACTGTTTTTGGTTAAACTTGCGAAAATTATTTTTCGACCCAGTTGTTCTAAATTCGAATTGAGGCCATTTTCTCACTCAACTTTTTCTGCTAATCGCAAATCCAGTCTCGGATTTTTCATCGGAGCTTTGAAAGACGTGTTATGCTCATGATTACATTCTAGGGGCATTTCGATAATTTTACGGGGTGTTATATCATTGATTTCTTTTATTTTCTACTTTATGTCACTTTCATGGAAGCTAAGGAACAAATTAAAGAAATGAAAAAAGAAACGGACAATAAATTAACGGAGTTGAATAGAAAATGGGAAGAAATTTTTCAAATGATGATTGAAGCTTAAGATCGACAATCAAATGATTCTCTAACTGTAAATAGTTTTTTCCTATATATATATTTCTTCAAATATCACTGATTTAAATATGTCTTTTAAAAAATTTATATTCAAGTTAAATTGAATAATGTATTGTGTTTTTCTCTTATGCGATTTTTAATTTTATTGCAGCTTATGAAGGAGTGATTAAAGCATCAAGTCAAATTGACGAGACAAAAATTGCTATTTTTTTTCTTGTAAAAGAATATATTAGATTAAAATAATATTTTATCATTTTGAATGATATTGTTGAATCTTTGTTAAGTCTTTTCTCTAATATATTGTATTTGTTACATAATTTTATGTATTTTTTTCTACTTTTATAAATTTCACGTCAAATCTCATCTATATTATATGAATTAGTAGCTACAATTTTTTGAATTTGTAACAGAATATATATAATTACCACACAAATAGTA
>JAABOM020000092.1:12523062-12536542 GCA_011800125.2 Solanum clarkiae
TTTCAAACTATAATTATTTTTCTAAATAAGCACATAATTCTAATAAACTCCAAATTGAAAAATGTTTGACTACTTTTGTCATGCCCCAGGAGGGTACCTTTGGCGTGACCGGCACTTGAAGAACCATTGTTGATTCCCTAAGAGAACCACCTCGCCTCATCATCACATCAACTTGACAGCGGAAGAATAATACTCAAATAAATATATATCATCAAGATAAGCATAACTCCACTAACTCATAGCTTCCAATGAATAAGTTTGAAAATACAAGATACTCAACAAAATCCTCTGCTCAGCGTCTATGAAGCCGCTACTCAATAATCTAGATGGTAGCATAACAGGCCATGAACACCCCAAATAAAAGAAAATAAAGTACTTAGTGGAAGTAAAAGGTAAAAAAGGCTCCTCGGGGAATGCAAGGAGGGCTCACTAACTCTAGAATGCACTGATCTAGACTTCAACAGTGCACGAGCTGAAGTTCTCTATCACCAGTATCTACATCATAAAATGATACAGGTCCAAATGGACGTTAGTACGTAGAATATATTGATATGTAAAATAGGTTAAGAAAATAAGGCTCAACTCACTCATCTCGACTTAACAACTCATATTTAATAAATGCAAGATTAAATTAAATCATGTTTTTTAAAATATGCTCAGTAAAAATAGACTTGGTTTAAAATATCATGCTCAATCAAGTTGCTTAGGAGTTTATCTTAACCGACATCCAATTCCATCACCTTTAATTTGGTGATGTACAATGAAGGCGACGTTGTTGACACTTCCTCCTAAATGTAACATGGTAGAGGACGATCAGCTCTCTCATGGATCTATAGTAAATGTCCAATTTTGGGACAAGAGTTGCTAGAATAGGTTGTCCGACTATCCTACACTGGCAATGTAGTTTTGTGGGTTAAAGTAGATGTTTAGTTACTCCCGGCTTGGTGATCGATACTCCTCCCAAGACTAAAATATGCTCAACTAATCAATCAACTCAATCCTCAATACTCAGTCAATCAACTCAAATCTCAACCTCAATGGGATCACCTCATTACGTCATCTCAACTCATCTCAGTTACTCATAAACTCGATCAATCAATGCAGACAATCAAACTCGACCCAGACTCACAAGGTCATTTAGACTCACTCAATTTGACTCATCATACAATGCAAGTAAGTTTCATGATAGTATAAGTGACTAGGTTCAATATGCTTTTCATGCTCTATAATGCTCAAATTACTCAACTCATCAAATCAATACCAAACTCAAACCTCAACTCAATCTCTGCATCAAAATTTCATAGAATAATGCAATTTATGGTTCATGCTGCCAAGTTTGAACTTTACCTCAACATCATATAATTAATTATGCAATGTAGCAAGTACTTCACATATTATTAGGAGAATTCATAATAAATGCAAGCATTTAGTATTAGGGTAACAAAATTTCCCAAATCTTAACTCTTTACCAAATCTTGACTAGAGACGATGAAGGGCGCGTCTGAACAAAGGTAGTTCCACACTTTAGTGATCCTTACATAACTAGGGATGGAAGGAACAATCAAACTCTAGTATATCTTCACGCTAAAATCAACAACTCTTGCTCTCCTGCCTCTTCTAGTGTTCTCAAGAAACCCTTATGGTGATAAATGGTGAATAATACACCTAGGGTTTTGTTTTAAGGCTTTATTCAAGCCTAAAATGACCAATGATTTAATTAAATAGGGATTGGCATGGAAAAAATACCCCTCTTAAAAACTGTTGCTTGAATCTACGAGAGTCTGTCTATGGGCCATAAATCATTCTACGAGTCGTAGACAACCTCTCGTAAACTAGGGGTCCTAAAATTTGAGTTACTAGAATTTGTCACCAAACCTCCTCTATGAGCCGTAAACCATTCTACGAGTCATCTGCTAATTCATAATTCAAGATACTGAAAAGTTTATATTTGGATCATCAATCCACGAAACCAATCTACGAGTAGTGAAATACTTTACAGGATATATACCATCTCGTATATTGGCCTCAAACCTAGAAAATTTTCACCATGTCAACTGGGGTTTCACGAGATCTATTTTATGAGTCGTAATCTTATGTACCAGTCATAAATGGCCCTCGTTAACCTTCTTCTGCAGCTTTTCTCAATCTTTTCTCAGCACCCTCTGTGCATCTACTCCAAATTTGGTAAAAGGAATTAGGTGGTGTTACATTATCTTCCCCTTGGGATCATTCATCCACAAATGATGAGAAATCTCTGGAGTTAGGTCAAGGGACGGATCTCCCTGTAGAATCTAACAATCAACCATCTCTCATCTCACCCATTCAATCAGTAAATCAAGAAATTCAACAAGTAAAATAATGAAATAGTCAGTACATCATATCAGTCCTCACTCGGACTCTAGAGTTCTACCATCTATCATACTAAGAATGAAAGAAGAACTTAAGGAATGGGAACCCAAGAATTTAGAAGGAATTCATTACCATCAACTCTCTCATCATCAGCAGGCAGGAATAAATTAACTTGCGAACCTAATGATCAAGGATTTGGATAGAAGTCTCCTCATAACTCAAACTATCTTTCACTCCAATACTCTTGACAGGCACTACCTGTTGTGGGTCTCCCAAACACTTCTTAAGCATGGAAACATGGAAGATCCACTATCACCCAGATTGAATCATATTGTCTGTGGGTCCAAGATAAGCCTGTGATAAATTCCACGTTAATCATCTCCCATTTCCACTTTGGAATCTCAAAGTTCTGAGCTATTCCACATGGCCTTTGGTGCTGAACTTTAACTTGTTGGCAATTCGGGCACTTGGAAACGAACTCAGCAATGTCTTTCTTCATTCCTATCAACTAGTGGACTTTCTTCAAGTCAAGGTACATCTTGTTAGACCCTGGGTATATGGAATATCTAGAACTGTGGGCCGCTGCCATGATCCTCGCTCGAATATCATCAATATCTGGAACACATAGTCTGCCTTAATACCTCATACCCCATCTCCCCCTTTGGCGAAAGTCATTACCTTTTGCTTATGCACATCCTCCTTCAACTGCAATAAGAAGGGATCTTGATCTTGTTTCTCCTTCACTCCATTACTAGAGATGATGCAGACTCATTATGCATAAGAACTCCTCCTTTGATTGATTCGTCTAATTGAACTCCCAACCATGCCATTCTGTGAACCTCCTCGGTTAACTCTCTCTGCTCCTCCTCCTCATGGGCGGTGCTTCCTATGAACGGCTTGCTAAGAGCATAAAAAACCACATTATCTTTACTTGGATGGTAGAGGATGCTCATTTCGTAGTCTTTAAGCAACTCAAGCCATCTTCTCTGCTTAAGTTAAGATCTTTCTAGGTGAAGACATATTGCAAACTCTTGTGGTCTATGAATACATCAATATGTGCTCCATATAAATAATGGCGCCATAGTTTAACAACAAACTCTACTGCCGACAACTCTAAGTCATGAGGGGGGTAGTTCTTCTCATGCACCTTAAGCTGTCTAGAGGCGTAGGCCACAACCTTCCCCTCTGGATCAACACGCATCCCAATCCCACTCTCGAAGCATCACAGTAGATAAAAAATCCATCCATCCCATTAGGCAAGGTCAACACTAGTATGGTAGTTAATCTCATCTTTAAATCTTTGAAACTTCTCTCTCACTCATCAGTCCATTCAAACTTAACCTTCTTTTGAGTTAGTATAGTCAACAGTGTGGATAGGGAAGAAAATCCATTAATAAACCTCTGGTAATAGCCAGCCAATCCCAGAAAACTCCATATCAAGGTCGGTGAGGTTGGCCTTGGCCAGTTCTTACTGCCCCTATCTTTTGAGTATAGACTCGAATTCCATCTCTAGAAACAATATGACCCAAGAAAGCCACGGATTTGTGTCAAAACTCACACTTAGAAAACTTTGCATATAACTCATTATCTCTGAGGTCTACAACACGATTCCAAGGTGATTGGCATGCTCCTCCTCATCTCGAGAATACACCAGAATATTATCGATGAACACTATCACGAACATATCTAGATAATGTATGAATACTCTGCTCATTAGGTCCATTAAAGGCCACAGGTGCATTTGTCAATCCAAACAACATCACCATGAATTTGAAGTGTCTATATCATATTCGAAAAATGGTCTTCGGGATATCATATTCTTTCACCTTCAATTGGTGATAAGCTGATCTAAGGTCTATCTTAGAAAATATCGTAGCACCTTGAAGTTGGTCAAACAAGTCATCGATCCTAAGAAGGGGATACTTATTCTTGATTGTCACCTTAGTAAATTGAGGGTAGTCAATATACATCCTAAGAGAACTATCCTTCTTTCGTGTAAACAAGATCGGAGCGCCCCATGGGAAGACACTCGACCATATGAATCCCTTTTCTAGCAAATTCCTCAACTACTCCTTTAACTCTTTCAACTCCACATAGGCCATTTTATATGGTCTGACATCATTAATTACATCAACTTCGAAGTCATTCTCCCTATCAGAAGGGGCTCTGGGAAGATCCTTAGGAAATACATCAGGAAACCCGCTCATGATCAGGACAGACTCAAGAGTAGAGGGCTCAACATCATCATACTTGACTCACACGAGGTGGTGGATACATCTTTTAGAGATTAATCTCCCGGCTTTGAGGTAAGAAATAAACTCACCCATTGATGCAACAAAATCTCCCTTCCACTACATCACTGGCTCATTCAGAAACAAAAATTTCATAGTTCAGGTTCTACAATCAACAGAGGCATAACAGGTATGAAGTCAGTCCATACCAAGGGTTACATCAAAATTGACCATCTCTAACTCAATCAAATCAGCAAGAGTATTCCTATGATAGATAGACACCACACAATCTATATAGATTTTCTCAACTCGAATAGATTCACCAACATGAGTAGAAACAAAAAATGGCTCAAGCATACACTCAGAAAGGATCTCAAGTCTACCAGCCATATATGGCGTCACAAAAGAACAAGTTGTACCCAAATAAAGTAAAGCATAACAAGGAAAGGTAAAAACTCAAAGCATAACCATCACAACATCCGATGCAACCTGTTGGTCCCATTGATTACCCATCGCATACAAATGGTTTGCCCCATTGCCTGCCCCTGGTGCAGCACCTCTCTGGTTACCCCTTGTCGATGGTGCTATGGCATAGGACTCGGTCTTATTTCCTCACATTGGACACTCCCTCTCAAAATGCCCTAGCTGGCCACACTTGTTGCAATCATTCCCTCCATCTCTACATTCTCCCAAATGCATGCATCCTGCCACATTTCCTACAAGGTGGCTTCCCTTTAAAGCCAAGAGTCACACTGGCTTGAGATTGTGCACCCTGTTCCCTAAGGTTTGGCTAACCTTGGGACTTGTTATCATACTTGTGGCTTGGATTTGGTCCAGCAGTCGAAGATGGTGCATAGCTAGAGGACCTCTTCTGGTAGTATGACTTATCTCCCTTACTCTACTTGTTCTGATAGGGATCAAGTCCTTGACTTTTCCTTCTTACTCAGATACTCCTCTCTGTCCTTCTTCTTATCCTCCACAGTTTACTAGGCATGAACCATCATTCTAGAAATATCTATGTTAGGGATCACCGATGCCGCCTTGAACCCTTCTTCACATATCTACCCAAACCAGATATGAATTTCATCATCCTAGCTCCCATATCTTGGACCATCTCTAGGGCATACTTGGATAATTAGATGAATTTCAGGTTGTACCTCTTAACAGTAAGCCCCTCTTATTTTTGATTCACAAACTCCTCAACCTTTGTTTCTCTAAACTCCTGAGAAAAGAAGTGATCGAGGAAGTCACTCTCTAACTCATCCCAAGCAGCGGGTTCAGTATCCTTACCTCGATACTATTCCCACTAATTGTACCAAACATTCTCCACATCCTTGAGCTAACAGGATTCAAGCTCCACTCCCCCAGTCTTGTTTGCATGCATAGTTTTCAACACCTTCCACATCTCATCAATGAAGTTCTGATGGTCCTCCTCAACCTTTGACCTAGTGAAAACCGTTGGGTTCATCCTCAGAAAGTCTCTCAGTCTAGTGGAAGTTGTTGGCTCCTAAGAGCTAGAACTAGAAATCTACGAGCCCTGGTTCCCACTTTAGGTACTACCAACTGTGTGAGCATGGTGATAGCTTCTCTTAAATCAACCTCTGTGGTAGGAGAATGTGGAGCGATAGATGTCATAGGAATACTAGCGGTTCTCACCGGTCGACCTCCGCCCTCCTTTCCATAGTAGGGTTCTCAGCATTGTTAGTTAAAGTGTTCTTTTGGGTAATGGTTCATTCAGGAGGCATGATTTGCAATCGTGTAACCCACGAGTTAGAAGAGAGTTTTGTAGAGTTTTAACTCAATTTCAGGAACTCAGAATACAAGAAAGTGTGATAGTTCCTAATGTCCTATAACCTCCTGCTTATGAAGTGTAGTGCATAACACACTTATAAACAAGACTCTACTAGACCCGACTTCATAGACTCCCTAGGACTCATGAACTTTGTGCTGTGATACCAAGTTTGTCACTCCCGGGAGGGTACCCTTGGCGTGGCCGGCACTTGAAGAACCATTGCTGATTCCCCAAGAGAACCACGCCTCATCATCACATCAAATCGACAACAAAAAAATAAATAATCAAGATAAGCATAAATCTACTAACTCATAGCTTTCAATGAATAAGTTTGGAAATACAAGATACTCAACAAAATCCTCTACTTAGTACCTATGAAGCCTTAACTCAACATTCTAGATGGTGCCATGACAGGCCATGGACACCCCAAATCAAAGAAAATAAAGTACTCAATGGAAGTAAAAGGTAAAAAGGGCTCCTTCAGGAATGCAAGAAGGGTTCACCAACTGTGCAATGCACTGATCTAGATTTCAATAGTGTGCGAGCTGAAGTTTTCTATCACCCGTATCTGCATCATAAAATGATACAAGTCCAAATGGATGTTAGTACATGAAATATACTAGTATGTAAAATAGCTCAAGAAAATAAGGCTTAACTTACTCATCTCAACTCAACAACTCATATTCAACTCAATACATGCAAGTTTAAATTAAATTATGCTTTTTAAAATATACTCAGTAAAAATAGATGAGGTTTAACATATCATGCTCAATCAAGCTGCTTATGAGTTTCTCTTAGCCGACATTCAATCCCATCACCTTTAGTTTGGTGATGCACAATAAAGGCAACGTCGTTGCCATGCCCGTCCTAAATGTGCTATAATAAAGAATAATCAAATCTCTAATGGATCCACAATAAACCTCTACTTTTTGGACAAGAGTCACTTGAACGGGTTGTACGACTATCCTATGCTGGTAATATAGTTCTGTGGGTTAAGATGTTCACTCACTCCCAGATCAATGCTCGATATTCCTACCAAGACTAAAACATGCTCAACTCATCAATCAACTCAATCCTTAATGCTTAGTCCATCAACTCAAATCTTAATCTCAATGGGGTTACCTCATCTCAACTCATCTCAATTACTTATCAACTCAATCAATGCTGACAATCGAACTTAACTCAGACTCATATGGTCATTTAGACTCACTCAATTTGACTCACCATGCAATACAAGTAAGTTTCATGGTAGTATAAGTGACTAGGTTCAATATGCTTTTCATGCTCTATAATGCTCAAATTACTCAACTCATCAAATCAATACCAAACTCAAACCTCAACTCAATCCATGCATAAAATTTCATATAATTATTCAATTTAGGGTTCATGCTTCCAAGTTCGAACTTTACCTCATATCATATCATTACTTCTGCAATGCAGCAAGTACTTCACACATTATCGAGAGAATTCATAATAAATGCAAGAATTTAGTATTAGGGTAATAAAATTTCCCAAATCTCAACTGTTTTCCTAATCTTGACTCAAGTAGATGAAGGGGACGTGTGAACAAAGGTAATTCCACACTTTAGTGAGCCTTGCATACCTGGAGATAGAAGGAATAATCAAACTCCAGTAGATCTTCATGCTAAAATCAAGAACTCTTGGTCTCCTCCCTATTCTAGTGTTCTTAAGAAACCTTTCTGGTGAAGAATGGTGAATAAAATACACCTTGGGTTCTATTTTATGGCTTTATTCAAGCCTAAAATGACCAAGGATTTAATTGAATAGGGATTAGAATGGACAAAAATACCCCTTTTAAAAACTGTCGTCTAAGTCAACGAGACCCTGTCTACGGGCCGTAGATCATTCTACAAGTCGTAGATGACCTCTCATAAACTTGGGGTCCTGAAATTTGAGTTACTGAATTTGTCACGAAACCTCCTCTATGAGTCGTCTGGTAACTCGTAATTCAAGATACTAAAAGGTTGATATTTGGACCATCAGTCCATGTAACCAATCTACGAGTTGTGAAATACTTTACAGATTGTATATCATCTTGTATATATGCCTCAGACTTAGAAAATTTTCACCAAGTAATCTGGGGGTTTCACGAGACCCATTTTATGAGTCGTAAGCTTTTCTACGAGTCATGAATGGCACTCGTGAACCTTCTTCTGTACATTTTCTTAGTCTTTTCTCGGCATTCTCTGTGCATCTACTCCAAATTAGATAAAAGAAATTAGAGGGTGTTACAACTTTTTACCGACATAATCCTTCTCATATATACTAACAAAATACAATTCAAACTTTAAAATTCAATGGGTCATGTTTGATCGACATGGTGGTATCCAAATCAAAAGTTCGACTCTCCTTGCCCTCAATGTCTAACAAACTAATACTAAGATTAAAAGAAAACAAGAAAAATGCATCTAATTAAGGACAATAGTGATATTTTAATAAGATTTATGCTTCTATTGTTCAAACATTCTGATCACGTTAAAGAAAAATATTGTGTTAATGTCAACAATTTTAATACGCAAGGCATGAGGCGATATTAACACAATTACATTTTCAGATAGAGACAATTTTGAGCAAGCTGAAATAATGGAGTTAGTATGTGATTCAAGAGATTATCTAAAACAAAAAGTAGAATTAATGTAAGTCTATAAAATCTATACAAAAATATATAAATAATCATAATATCTCAAACTTAAGTGAGAACCTTTCAAATCTTTTCCCTAATTGTAGATCCCACCTTGATTTTCCTAAGCATCTGAACAAAAAATATTTTTAAAATGGGGAAAAAAAATTAAAACTATAAAGAAACAAAAGAGAAGAGAAAAATAAAGAATAAAGAAAAATAACGAAAAAGTAAAACGACAAAAAGAAGAAGTTGAGAGGCAATTGAGTATGGAGAATTATTTTAAAAATGTGCTTTGTCTCAGCTTAAAGTAGAAGGACATTTTTGAAAGGGACAAAAAATCAAGATTAATACATTTGGGGAACACCCCATGAAATTTTCTTCTACGGTATCATTTTTTATGTTACAAAGATATTTATATTTATATCAAAATATTCACTAATACATAATATTGGCAGTCAGATGCCTGCAAATTAAAGCACTGTCCGGAGGGATTACATTAGCATTAACAACAAACTTGTCTATCGACATAGGGGCTTTAGTCAGCCTAAGAAAACAAGTTCTCTGTATGTTTGTCTTTAGCTTATCCAGGACACACACCGGAAGAACTTCCCAGAAAAAAAAATAAAGCATTCAGGTCTGATAGCTTTGTTCACTCCTTCACAAGTGCAGCATTATTTGCTGCCTGGTTTGTTTCCCTATATCAGTGCATAGAAGGAGGGTTCCCCAGTTTCCGGAATAGCTCCCTGTATTTAAACTAGATATTAGAATATGTTAGGTGATCTTGCACAAGGAGGTTGGCTACTACATGAAAGTTTGTGTTGATTTCCAGTAGTGTTAAGCCATTGTCTAATGTCAGCTTCAGTCACTGCAGTAGAGGTGTTAGGTCTGCTTTGATATTATTTGTGGCGTAGAGGTTACTCATATAGCCTAGGAACTATTCCCCTTTATTGTTTTTAAATACTCCACCTGTATCTCCCCTATCCAAGATTTGTATTGCTAAGTCATCTGTATTTAGTTTGAAGCCTTGATCAGGTGAATCCCATTTAACACGTTTTATATGGCAGTTTGTTTTCCTAAGGTTGTGGCCTGTTAACGGGCGATATTCTATCACATATGATTTGGGTTTTTTGGTGTATACTTTGTTCAACGTGTTCCTGTGGAAGTTTTCGTTTCTTCTTTTCCAGATGTCCCAGATGAATAAGGGAAAAACATCTTTCCAGGTTAGCGCCTGTTAGAACTCTACTCTAGTCCCTCGTACGTTAATGAACCAGTCATTTTCTTTTGTAATTTAATTTTTGGGAATCAAAATTGGGTTTTTCATGTCTATATTTAGAAACTTTAAATATTGATCTCCCCTTCAATTTGAGCTCAATTTTAGTAGAATTTTTTCCAACAAACTCCTTTTCTGTGTAGAATCATAATTTCTAATTTAATTCCAGATTCGTGAACCTCAAAATTTAGCCCTAATTTTGACCATTTTGCTCCTGGATCCAATTCATGCCAATATAAGTATCAAAAATTCATCTCTTGATGCGTACTATCTATTTTTTATATTGCTTAATTGATTCGATCTCATGTTTTGGTGTGGAGTATCCAGAAGCTTAGTTCGAGTTAGGTTTTGACGTCGAGGTAGGCTCGACTAACCTTTTGGTACTAAATTTGAGTTAAGGGATATATTTATGTGATAATTCGTAAAATTTGGATTGTTTCATGTGTAATTAGATTGGTATGATAGTATCGTGGCAAAAATGTGATATCAATTATATTGGAATTGGTGTCATTTGTGAATTTGAGAATCTTTTGGATGTTATGATAATATGAGACTCGTGATGTCATTTGGTAAAATTTGTGGTAATTGTGGTAATTGAGATACTCTCTAATACTCATGTGCATATTTGGGACTTGAGAAGTCCGGTGTTATCAATATATTTATCTATTGGTGATAGTATGGTGATTTGAGACATGTTGATGGCATTGTGGTACTAGGTGTGACACTTGGCATTTCCTTTTTAATTCTATAGTTATTATTTATTGGTTATCTTATTATATTGTTGTCATATACATTGGTTTGTGGATTGACATTCATTCACTTCATGTTGCATTTGTACCACCCTTGATTGGAGGTGGCAAGGTTGAGATATTGTACCACCTTTTCTAAAACCCTTTGACCACTGAGAGGTAGCAAGGGTGAGATTGAACCACTTCTTAAAATCCCTTGACTATGCTAAGGTCACTAGATCAAGATACTGTGGCATCCCTTGACCACGCAAAGGTGGAAAGGTTGAGAGATTTTTGTATACAGCCTGTGAGGCCCACATGTATTCTACCTGGTAGCGTTAGCTCCGTAGATGTGTACACCGGCTGTGCGACAATCGTGATTCTATCCTATGCATTTATTCATTTTATTTGTACTACATCATTAATTATACTTGTTATCTTTAACTGTTCCTATATTTGTATGTGTTTTGTACTAACATCTTCATTGCAGGTGATAGGATTCTTACTTATTATATGCTTATTCGATTTCTCCTACCCAGTCTATTGAAACTACCAAGTATATTTTGGTATACTCACCCTACTATGTTTCCTCCCTATAGATTAAACACATGAACTCCCAAGTGGTAGTTGATCTTATTTAAAAGGAGTTTTCTTACCCTTTCAAGACCACAATAGTGAGGCTCAGACTTTGAGTCATCATTGCACTTGAGGCTTTATTTGTTGTCATTCATATCAAACTTCACATTTGCTTTATGAGATAACCTTGTATTTATGCTTTCGTACTGTTTAGAAGCTCTTGTGCTCATGCATCCAAGTTTTGGGATTTCAACTCTAGGTGTTGTGGTTGTTTTATCTTGGTTTACTTCTTTTTAGTTGTGATTCAATTTTGGGTCGTGACACTTCTCCAAGACTCAATATGCTTATAAAACTCAAAGTAATGAGTTCAGTCAAGTCATTCGACTAGACTCATTAGACTCTAATCAATTCAATAATCTTCTCACAATCAAGCCAATCAACCAATCGTACTATCAACCTGTATGTGTTTATAATGCCATTAAGTTTTACTCAATTACACTAGTTCAATTAACGAAAAAGGGGTAATCAATAATTACTCGGGTTTCATTCATGTATAATTCCTCCTCATTCAAAGTATTCACAATTCATGCTTTCAAATTTAATTATTAGATAGGGATACTAAGTTATATACAACATTCGGTTAGAGTTCATGTGGGAAAGGACATAATCAATTGTTCAAAGTATTTAACTCATAAAACTATCAAACTATACAATATCATGCAAGAATTTGCTCGAATTTAGGTAACTTTCAAGAATTCATTCATAGGAGACTCAACTTACTCTCAATGCAGCTAATCAATGAGTTAGGGCATGTGGATAAACTCAATCCACATTTTTGTTAGCCTTAAAAACCTTGAATGAAGATTGAACACATAAAATTGAAAATCAACTTTCTTCTCTTGAAACCTAACCTTCTCTTTTCTCCTTATTCCTAGTTCTCCAAGTCTTTGTTCGTAAATAATAGAAATTTCATGCATTGAAACTTATATCAGATCGAAAACAGCCTCAAAATGACATGTGTTAAGTATAGGAGGGATGGATAAAATACCAAAATGTCACTCATTAAAAGTGTCAATTGGAATGTTGTGGTAAAGCGAGTCTGAAATGCGGACTTGTTCCATTCCCATTCATTTTCAACTTAACATATAAATTGCATTTAGTGAATGTATTTTATGTATCAAGGATAAAAATAAGCCATGTTGGGGTAGGTCTGTGATGCGGATTTGTCATGCACTCTTTTGGTTAAGTAATTTTTCCCTAAGAAATTATCTTTTGAATTCCTTGCCCAAAAACTACATCAAAACCATTTGTATGCATCATTTTAAACCTATTTTGATATTCTAACTTGGTCTTTCCCAAAATAGTGCTGGATGATATGTTATGAGAGCAATTTTTAGTGAGGGTGTCTTGGGGTATTACACTTCCCTTTTGGGAGGTATCACTCAAGTGATCCCAAGTCACTTTTGCGATATCTTAAACGTGATTTTAGGGACTGATTTTAGAAATTTCTCCCCATTTGCTAGTTTGGACTTGGAGAGTTCTTGGGAGGTGATTTTGAAGTAATGTTTCAAGTGTAATTCATCGAGTAAGTGATTTTGAGTTTGAATCTTTATTACCCATTGATTATCATGATCTCAACCTACAATTCCTGATTTTGAACTTCAAATTTTGAAGGGTCTTTCATGAACATGAATTATTGATGAATTAAGAATTGTAAATTGATTTCAACCTTATTTTAAAAATATTTTTCGCTGGTGACTTCCAAATGCTTTGGTCATCACGATTTTGTATCAACTTCCAAATTTTACACCTAATTTTTTGGGAAGAATTTTTGACTCATTTTTGTATTAATTTTGAAAGTTGATGAAATTAGTGTTGTTGTTCTAGTAA
>JAABOM020000092.1:12536642-12600581 GCA_011800125.2 Solanum clarkiae
CAATTCACTGTAAAGTTTTGGAAGTCCTTCCAAAGGAGTTTAGGGACACAAGTGAATTTGAGTACAGCATTCCACCCCCAAACGTACGGTCAAGCAGAATGCACTATTCAGGCACTTGAAGATATGTTGCGAGCTTGTGCTTTGGACTTTAAAGATAGTTGGGTGGACCATTTACCACTTATTGAGTTTGCCTATAATAATAGCTACCACGCGAGTATCAAGATGGCACCTTATGAAGCTTTGTACGAAAGGAAATGTAGATCACCAATTGGATGGTCTGAAGCGGGTGAAACCACCTTACTTGGGCCAGATCTAGTACAACAAACCATGGAAAAAGTTAAGGTGATACAGCAGTGACTAGAAGCAGCCCAAAGTCGGCATAAATCATACGCAGATGCTAGGAGGAGAGGACTAGAATTTTCAGTAGGTGATTGGGTATTTTTAAAGGTGTCTCTAATGAAAGGGGTTATGAGATTTGGTAAGAAGGGAAAACAGAGTCCACGCTACATAGGGCCATATCAGATTATTAAGAAGTTCGGGCAGGTTGCATATGAACTAGACCTACCCCAAGAGCTTTCAATGGTTCATCCAGTTTTTCATGTCTCAATGCTTCGAAAATGCATCAGTGACCCATCCAGTATCACTCCTATTGAGGATGTGCAAGTTACAGAAGATCTCACCTATGAAGAGGTACTTGTTGCTATTCTAGATCATCAAGTTAAGAAGCTAAGGAACAAAGAAATAGCTTCAGTTAAAATACTTTGGAGGAACCAGCGAGCAGAAGAGATAACATGGGAGGCTGAGGACGCGATGAGATCAAAGTACCCTTACTTATTTGAAGCTAAAGAGGATGTCCAACAGAAAGAATTGGGACACTAATAGGTACGTGTTATTGAGTACTTAATGTGTGGTCAAATGTTTGTGTAAGTAAAGGTTGAAACTTGGTTAAGCTATCTAAATGTGCTAACATTCAAGGACGAACGTTCCTAAGGGGGGGAGGATGTAACACCCCATACCTTACAATACTAGTACAATTCAAATGAAGCATGACATGGTTTGGTCGAATTAGCGAGAATTTTTAAAAGTGCTTGAATCTTGCATTAATGGGCTATATGTGCGTCTAACGCTTAAGAAGGTCGAGTGTATACATGTTTTGTGTCGAATTGAGAAGAATACAGCCTTAAGTGAAGTGAAAGAATAGGTTCTTGTAGAACTTAATAAGCTAGCAGGTGAGTAACCTACTTGTTAGCTTAAATTTGCTAGCTAAACAGAGACGAGGCTCGACGTCAAATTTATCCAAGTTCGATTATGAATAAAGTCTGTGTTAAGGGTGTAACTTTGGCCCACGTTTTAGTATCATAAATGGGCTACATTTTCAGACCCAGAAGTAAAATAAAAAGGGCCCAAAAACATCATAACACACTTAGCAAATTGGGCCCAAAACTAAGTGAGTGAAAGCTGAAAATAGGCAGCCCAAGTCCATCAAGTTGGTGCTCCAAAAAGGCCAAATTTAAGGGCCAAGCTGGTGGGTAAGCAACTTGATAATGTGTGGTATAAGATGGTCAAAATTTCAAGAGAATGTTGGCATAATAGCTCTTTATAAAGGGATCCAAAGCAGCTCCACAAGTCATTGTTCACTTGAGCAGAAAAAAAAAAACAGATTGCACTCTCTACTTTCTCTCAACTTCTCTTAACTTTGTGAAGCAGCTCAAAGGGACTTATAGGATTCTGATAGAAGCCCTATACTTTGAAGGTAGTGGTAAGTAAGTTTATACATGTGTTTAGTATGTTTTTCTTATGAAAAACAAGAAGTATATGCTAGTATGTTGGTGCTGGAAAATCTGGACAGATTCTGTGTTGAAAGTTGCTGCACCTTTTCCTTTTGTTTTGAGTGATTTCTCTATGGTTTGTGAGTTGTATTATGAAAAGCACTTGGTGTTGTTAACATGGTTTGAGTTATAAACATCACGCTCAGGTTGCTGCCCTGATTTTAGTTTCATTTAAGAAGCGTTTTATTGGGTTATCTTAAGCGTCATGTTGATTGGAACATGCGGGCTGTTGTATATAAGGCTATTAGCTCATGTCCTTAATGACTTATTAAGTGCTGTTATAAGACTATTTTAGGTCTGTTTATATGTGTAAATATTGTTGGAACAGTTTGGTTAAATTTGGAATAAGTTTGGAGTTGTCGACATCGAAATGTAGCGAAGGAAGGTAACGTTATGCTGTCCATTTTTAGATGGTGTGGAATTGTGATGTGTTGTGCTTTGTGGGCTGTTGTGTGACTGTTATGGTATTGAAATAGGCTGTACATGATGTGTATATGCTAATGTGTATTAGAAAATACGATTAGGGACAGAAAGGTTAAAGGAATGCGCTCGGGTTTATAATCACCCCCTTGCTGCCCATGTACTGTTTTCTTATGTGATTGGGATGCCAACGTGTATCTATTGGCTATTAATGCTAGTTTTATTCCTTACTATGTTGTAGATAATTATTTGGAGGAATGGAAGGTTATCTTGAGATAGTAACAAGGTCCGACGACGAGGTATGTAAGGTTACTTGATTTCATATCACTTGGTATGAAACATAGATCTCTCCTTGGTATACAAAGGCATTCACCAACTCTGATACAACTATTAACTATGTCTCCACTCCTGTACATGTTCATATGATTCCATACATAGTGACCTTCGCAATTGCATACATGTTTGGATACCAAGTTACATGAGTTCTTGTTACGAAATAAAGTTCATGAGTTGTTCCATTTCATACGCATTTCATCATTTGTGTAATGTACCCTTTCCATTGTCATGTTGTCTTGTGTGATTATCCACATGTCACATACTACATATACAGTCCTACAGCTCCAATATTACGGTTACCAAAAGAATCATCTCAAAGGTAATTGAAAGATAAAGTATACAGTTTTTGGTAGGTGGTAGCCTGAGGGGTTGAGTATAACCTAGCCAGGGATGATCCTATCAATGGGGGGTAGCCCGATGGGTTGAGTATAACCTAGCCAGGGAAGAACCCGATACAGTTTACCACTGATCAGTTGATCATTTGATTTATAGCTGTGCACAGATTATACAGTATAGGTAAAGTAATATAAAGAACATAAAGTACATGATTCCACAGTATAACTAAGGGTGGTCCATAATCTTCCCACAGATGCATGGTTTCATTTGAGTTGTTACTTTATATATAGTATATCGTGCCTTACGTACTCAGTATATTATCTCGTACTGACGTCCCTTACGGGGGACCTGCATTTCATGTTGCAGGTACCGGTGCTAGTAGATCTCCTCCAGTAGGAGTACAGGATATTCAGCTGCTGTTACCAAGCTCCAGGTTGCTTCGGGGCTTTGTATATGTCTAGAACTTACATGTTTTTATTGCACAGATTGTTGAAGCGGGGCCTATCCCGACCCTTATCAGATGTTTTTCTTTATTTAGAGGCTTTATAGACTATGTAAAGCAAAGTGTAGTCATGTCTCGTACTTTAGACGTCGTGGCCCCAACGGCCTAGTCATATGCATTTTCTTTTGGCTTGTTATCATCGTATATTTTCTTAAAGACGTGTCAAACATAGAAATCCCTCATAGTATGTACAGGAAGCGCATAGATACAGGTTGCTTATCCCGGGTCTTATCGGCAACGGGTGCCAGTCCGCCCTAATAGGACTTGGGGCGTGACATGGGTGGCCCACGACATTTCAAATGAAAGCCCTTGAGTTAGCTTCACAAAACACTTGGTTTCACCTCATTCTGAGGTCGGATGAAGGACTTATGATCGTTCTCGTGAGGTCCTCCCGTGCATTGTTGTCACAAGTGCTGCTTGATGGACAGTGTACCCTTGGATGGGCCATCTGGGTCACTTGGGTCGAAAAGAGACATTTTTGGCTAAAGGAAGGTGACACGGCCAGTGGCACGGGTCGTGTGGCTTTCCACGGGCCATGTGGCTTAACACTGACCGTGTGGAGGGGTCACAAGGTATGTCAAGGAGGTTTGTTAGGCATGGGAAAAATATGGCTTAGGGTGGTGCCACGGGCACCCTTGACGGGCCATTTGAAGGGGGAAGGCTCATGTGGTTTGGATGTTAGGTGGCCTGGCATTTTTCCAACCAAGTGTGATGCAACGAACCATCAAACAGACCGTGAAGCATCACACGACCCGTGACGTGGTCCGTCAAAGTGACGAGACGTCAATTTTTTCAAGTTTTCCCAGCTTTCATTTTTTTTTCTCTGAGGCACTTCACACGGGCACTACACGCGACCAGTGGAGTGCCATATGACCATTCAAGTCTCCAGTGAGATGACACTTTGCCAATTTTTCCATCCATTCACTAATGGCGTCATCGTAAATTTTAACTACTCTAATGCCTTTTGTAGACTTTCAATACTATCATAACCTTTCTAAAAGACCTAAACGCTATTACAAAGGATCAAACTCATTACTCTCATCTCAAATACACTCTCAATTCTCTCAAGAGCCTCCACCAACACCCCATTACCAATTTCAAGGAAACTCAAGAACAAGTTTGGATTCCAAGACCCACTTCCAAGCTTCCATTCTTTCTCAACTCAATTTCAAGGAACTTAAAGTCTAAGATATGTGGGTTTCTTTTATGGGTTCCTTTCACCCATGATACCCAAGCCTTCTTTTACTGAAATTGCATGATTTAAAGTTGATTTACAAATGGATCTTGCTTATTATGAAATTCACTGTACACTATGTTAAAGCTATGTGAAATTGTGATTGTTTTATTTTGTTTTGAGCTATAAATCTTTGATCTATTGTAAGATTTGAGGAGGGGTTTTGATGTATTTTATTTGAGAGTGTTGCAAGGTGTTGATTGGTGGTTTTACAATGGATTTTCTTGCATGATTTCATCTATATATTTCATGGTTTTATTCTAGAATCACACACCCTCTAAGTGTTTGAAAAATATCCGGATATGGTTGCTTGAGGAGTTGAAGGTCCAAAGGATGAGATATGATATGATTGACTATATGATGATGAAATGAGCTTATGTATATGATATACTCTACATAAAGTGTTGCATTAGACCATTCCCGATCCGGGTAACCTAGTTGAGGGGTTAATATCTCAAACACTACGGTGGTAGGTGAGATTGCCACCAACCTAGATGAGCGGTTTGTACCTCACACACTGGGGTGATGGGTGAAATCATCACTAACCAACCAAGGGGTTTATACTTTGGAAATCTATCTTGGTCTCTTCTACACATATGATATCCTATATGAGCATGAGTTACTTAAGCATGTTTTCCCTATGCATTGATCATACATGCCATATTGATATATTATGCCGATTGTCTATTGTATGCATTTTGATTATGATTTCTATCTCTTGTTGAATTGTATCGTACATACTTAGTACATTCAAACGTACTAACGCATACTCCTGCCTACATGATATCACCATGTAGGAATCAGTGCCCAAGTTCTCCTCCTCCTCCACGTGGCTAGTTCGATACTACTCAAGCTATTCCACTTCGGGGACCTTAGTCTATATTGTTAGTATTATGTATTGATACATTCTTCTTTATGTTATATTTTGACTATGAGGATGAGCCTGGTTGCTTTGTCTTGGTCCCCGCTCTTATCACGTATTAGAGGTGTTTGTTGGACATGTTATGTATCTATGATATGAGCTTGACTCTTTGTCTATTGTTTATAATGTTATGCAAGCTTTCCCCTTAGCCCCTTTGTCCCTATTCTTACGCCTTATGTCTTTTGTGCTTTCGCGACCAATGATGTGCAATGATAAGTTAAGAGGCTTATTTGGGGTTCCTTCGGGTTCCCCATTCGCCGTGTCACGTCTAGGCCTTAGGCTTGGGTTGTGACATGGGGTTGTTGATCACTTGATTGGTGGATCCTTTTTCTTCAAGGGATATCCTCTTGTGTTTGTCTTTAGTCATGGTTTTACTTTCTTATGCTTAGGGAGATCTAGGGCTTGCCCTATGCCCCCATCTAGACTAGTAGAGGCATGTTAGACAAATTATGTAAGATACTATCATTTATGCGGGCATTGACTTATTTCTTTTCTGTTGCCTAGACTTTCATGGTTTGAGAGTTACTTACGCTTTGCTTCATGTCATTGATATTTCTTCATACCTTATTTATGTTTTACATGCTAAGAGCGTTGGTTGGAGAGCTTTGAGGTTTCAATCATTGTTTCATGTCTAGAGCCTAGTTTGGATCACGACATGAGCGCTAGGTGACCATCAGTGCTTGAACATTTTCCTTCAAGTCCATCCAACGAGGAAATTGTTCGTTTCTAATGTGCTTTAGTGAATTTTAAGCTCCAGATCTTTCTAACTTTACTTTTCTAAGATATATCTACTTACTTGAGAACTAGGACTCAAAACTCCTCTAATTAGCATTAAAACGTAGTAATAATTCGGTCAAATAGGTTGTTAAAATACCAACTCATCAATGGGTAAGTTGCAAAGTTGAGGTTTGAGGAGATTTTGTTGATTAAGGTTTAGTGGAAGCATCATCCAATCTAGGAGGCTACTTGGGAGGCCGAGCTTGACATGCAGACCAAATATCCTTACCTTTTTTAGCCTTAGGATACTTCATTTTCCTTAACTTTTGAGGAAGAAAATTCTTTTACTAGTGGATATTGTAATGACACTTATGATCTTTTTCGTATTTTTGTGTTTTTTACTCTTTTGCTTCTATGCTAGAGCGACTTACAGATTTACAAAGTTAGGTTAGAATAGAATGACGATAACACTCAGCTAAAGGACCTTAACTATATAGAATTTAGAAGCTATACAGTAGTTGACAAATAGAGGACGAATACATGAAAGATCAACAGAGAGGACATATATGTCCAAAATTCAACTTGATCGGCAAAAATAAAGATTGAAGAATGGAAATCAAGGAGGAAGAAGAGGAAAGTGAGGCGTCCAAAAAACTTCCACAAACATCTAGACTTGGGCTTATATCTTTGTTTTGCTTTTGTTGTAGCTTAGTTAGGTTTTTCATTTAGACCTGTTCGAATAGTTGAATTGGTCTTTTTATTAAACCGTTTTGAGTTGGTCTTTTTGTTAAATTATTTTACTTTTTCAATTAAACAAAAGAGCTCAAGTGGTCAAACTTCAGTTTTAAAAAAAGTGGTAGATGTATCTCCAGGCAAAGAAAATTGAGTTGTTTAAACCCACAAAGACATGAATATATCAATGCAAAGACCATGACAAGTTCTCAAAAGTTCTATTGGAAATTAGTTTTACAAGATGGTAGATACTACTTATTAATGCGAACACAAATCTCTCTTGTCTATAAGTACTGTCTTTTGAAGTTTTATTAATCACTCATTAAAAGATAAATTGATAAATTTCGTCTTTTTGATAGTAATTCTGTAGCTCTGCTCCAGAGATTGTATAAGATGCATCAAGAACAATGTTGTTGCAATAAAACCTTTCATTTTGCATCAAAAGAAGTCGGGGGGTTTGGGCCCAGGGAGGGGATAATAACTAGGGGTGTCAAATAGGGGGATTGAGTTGAAATTGAGAATATTAAAATGAGTTGAAATGTATGTTGAGTTGGGTTCTGACCGGTCCAAATTTACTTTGAGCTCAAATAGGTTAAAATTCGACAATTTCAATAATTTTAACATATTATTATTTACTTTTTATAGCAATAATTTGATTGAATATTATTATTTACTTTTTATAACAACAATTTGAATTTCAACTTAAGAAAATAAAAATAAAAAATTATAAATAGATGGATATATCATAGAAAATATAAAATAGATAGAAAACATGCATGACATCAATGCAAGTAAAGAGCCTTAGAACGGATTAAAATCGAGGGTTCAATTGAAGATTCTTTCAAAATGGTTAAGGTTTGAACTGGTTAATATTGAACTCAATTCAAATTATCTCGAACCCAACCCATAAAACTTTAGACGGCTTGCTTATATTTTGACAACCTAAATAATAAGCAACAAAGACGAACAATACAATCCGGCATAAAACAACACGATGAAGTAAGCTTAACTTGTGTCTCCCTCGAAAACCAAAATAAATAGGTAGTGTCAGCTTACAAAGCACTAGTAACAACAGGCTGCGGTTCAACAGTTGAACCTGGGTGTTTATTCAAGGAAACCATATCACTCTTCCACGGACAATCTTACCTTTTCCTTAAATAATAAACTAGTTACCTACATTAATGATGTAGCTATTGATGGTAGCAGAAGCCCAGACACAGCAGAAGTACTATTACCTAGCTTCAAAGCTCCAATAGAAAACGTATACACTCATTGGCAAACTCATGAGGTCACAAACTGAATTTTGGTTCATTTCACTTCAACAGCAACATCACAAAAACCGTCCATCCAGCAGCAGAATATAAAAGACCACCACAACCATTCAGTAAACCTATTCATTTAGATTAATAACTTCTTTTGGTAAAATTAAATAGTATGCCAGAGTCCATCTCCATTGAACCAGATTCTGATGTTTATTGTGCATTTAATAAATGAACAAGGTACACTCACTTCCAAGTCAAGAAACATTTCACCGCAGGGGTTGCTGGTTGTAATGGTTCTTTTCCTTTTTCTTTGCAGCAGCTAGCCTTGCACTCCTTGCTGCAGCCTCACTGGCCGCAGCTTTGGCAGCAGCATCTACCTCCTTGCTTGATTTTTTCTTCTTAAGAGATGCCATTTTCTTTATCTTGTCTTTCGCAGCAACAGTAGGTGCATCTTCTCCCTTGTCAGTTGCCACTGTTTCATTGATCCCATTTCCAAGCTCAACATCATTGGATTGATCACGTTGCTCTTTAGACTCCTTTGATGATTTATCTTTCTTCTTCTTCTTCTTTGCACTCTTGCTCTCCCCAGGACCATTATCATCCTTCTTAGCAATCTCTCCATTGAGTATTTCCACCTTATCCTGTGCAGCACCTGCAAGTGGAATCAAGCACCAAGTCACTTTGGAATAGTCCATATATAACCCAAACTTGTTAGGAAAACAGTGAGAGACATATACCACATTACCAATTCCAATCCAGAATGTAACACAAGGATAGGTGAGTTACCACCATATTAGAGTTCCGCATATTTGTAAAAATGTCACAAAATGACCACTTACCAATTACCAAATAAGCATACAACTTTCAAGGCTCACCAGAAGAAACATGCTTTGATTGAGGGGGTAAAAAGCAAGAACAAGAAAAGGAGAAAGAATAAATGCCAGAAGACATAATACAGCATCTTTGCAGAGGAGCCAAACTGTTCAAATGTTCTGTGGATGGTGATTTTCCTTGAAATTTTCATGGCAATTCCATGGTTGTGGGGCAGCAGGGATTTGTTAAAAAGAAAGGAAAAGAAAAAGTAAAATTAAAGGAACAGAAAAGAGCCAAAATTACCCCTGTATTTTCCACCAAGGAACACTTTTGACCTCCGCTAATAACTGGGTTGCTTTAGCAAAAGATAATATCTATATATATATATATGAAAAATGTTATCCTTGTAATGTTGACACATGGCAGAAAATTTTGAACTTTTGTTTTCTTAATAGTTCCGTTAACTGAAAAATGGTGCCCTTTTGACAATACCAATGTCATAAAACTGCCCAACTTCTAACCGAGGGTAAACGTGCTCCTCGGTGAGAAGTTCTAGGGCAATTTTGGCCCTTTTCCTTTAATTTAGAGCCCGTTTGGGCTGGCTTTTGGCTTATAAGTTTAGATCTCTAACTTATGCCTTTTGGCTTATTTTTGTAGTTTTGCCTTAAAAATAGTGCTTATAAGCGCTTTTTAACTTTACCTGAACTTTTCAAAACTGCTTAAAAGAAGCCAATCCAAACGGGCACTTATTCTAAGTTACTAGCGCAGGATCCACTTTAGGGGGGACATGAGTTGAGTCATTTGAAATGTATACTAGTTCTTCTTACTTTTGATAGATATTTCACGCATTCGAGATTATATCAGTTCTTACTTTTGATAGATATTTCACTATAACAACTTAAGATGCAGGAAGAGGACAAGGAAGTACAATGAATATAAATTAGAAGTTCTATAATAGAAGAAATATGCCTGCAGTTAGCAAACATATCTTGTATTTTTCACGGAGCAAGAAATTTTTAAGAATTTCTCATGTAAAATTGTCCAATGATTTCACCTCCATCCCTTTGGGTCGGAGAAGGAAAATTTTAGTTGAAATTATAAGCAAATTACCTTGTGAATTATTATTTCTCTCAGCTTTGTTTAATCCAAATTCAGCAAGCACAGCTTCAAGCTCAGCAAGTTCCTTTTTCTTAAGTTCCTTCTTAGAAAGCTGCCTTTCCGACTCTTTGGGTGCCACATTTTCAGCAGGCTTCTTAACAATTGGCTCTTTTTCCTCTGGTAAATCAGGTTCCTGCTCATGATCTTCCTCATTATCATCATCAGCTTCATCAAGCCCTTCTTCTTCGCTTTCACTTTCCTGATATTAACAGATTACAAGACTTAATGCAGATAAGCTGCTGAACAAGTGTAACAATAGAATATAAGAGAAACCTACATTTTTAAGACGCTATAATATGATCACCAACAAATAAAATGTTTTTTCTTTTAGATAGAGGGAAATAGCATATAGGGAGAGAAGAAAAATTATACTCCCTCTGTCCCATTTTATGTGGCACCAAACTTTCCTTTTTAGTTCATCCTAAAAAGAATGTCACATTATTATAACTAGAAACATTTCTATTTTAAAATTCTCCTACTACCCTTGGTAAAATGATTTACAACTACATAAATATCTAAGGATTGTTTTAGACCACAAGTTTCAAAGTTTTTCCTTTTTTCTTAAACACCGTGCAAAGTCAAACAGTGCCACATAAAATGGGACGGAGGGAATATTTATACCAAACTAGTTGTAGTTGCAAGCTCTTCATCACAAAGTAAACAAGAAATAAAATTGGTTTTGTGAAGCAACTTTAAAACCAAGCATGGCCATCTTCAAACAGACATCAGGGAATAAATTTCAGTTAAAGCAAACAGTATCTAGCTATTGATAATCTTTCATGTCAATATGGAAATCACGAACCACTGGCAACATGAAAGAAAAAGGCAAGAATAAGAAGTTTCTTCTTGGTAATACAAAAGAAAGTTTATCAATCAAAAGCTCAGCGTGGAAAAAGGAGCAAGAAAGAATGGAAAGCACAGGAAAGAAGCTTAAGGACAAAGAATCAAGAAGACAAAATCATTAAAAAATTTTGGCCCATGTGCTTTTCATTATTAGTCACTCTTTCTATTCTCTTCCCTTTCCTTTCCTTTTGTCATATCTAGTTTATTCTGCTTATGGGTTTTTGAGTCGAGGGTTCCCACAAAAAGCCTCTCTACTTCTATGAGGTAGTAGTAAGGTTCTACATACATTCTACCCTCCCCAGACACCACTTGCGGGATTCCACTGGGTATGTTGTTGTTGTTGTTGTTGTTGTTGTTGTTGTTGACAAGATTAGAATAAGCTCTAGAAATTAAGTTGAACAGCTTCTCAGCCCAACACCACCACCTAATGTCTTAAAAATCAAGGTCATCGAATGCACAGCAACAGAAAAGAAGCTAAAGAATCAAGAAGGCAGAGATCATTAAAAAATTTAGGCCCACAACAAGACTAGTGTAAGCTCTAGAAATTAAGTTGAACAGCTTCTCAGCCCAACACCACCACCTAATGTCATAAGCATTAAGGTCATCTCTTCAAGAGGCATTTGAGGTACATTCATTTGTTCTCGGGTATAAATCCTGTTAGCAAAATACCCCAAGACAGGAAGCCTGTAATTGTACATAAAATCCAACTTTGCTTTTCTTCAAACGTAGCTGTTGCACGCATCTGGATTCGACCAGGTACATGCTACCTCCTGCAGCCCATATACCAGGTGAGTCTGCCACCAAGGCTCAGGTAGGCACGAAGAACTCACATAGTTTTCTTCCTATGTTGGATTAAACCTTGATCTCCAAGGATTGCACCCACATCACCAACCATTAGTTCAATAACCTTGGGTGCCATGAAATCCAGCTTATACTAATGAGCATATTTTATATGGGTAACTTGTATGGAAATGAACACTAGATTTGTTTTTCTTAAGGGAATCAGATATCAACCATGTAAGCCAAAAGATCATGGATGCTACATTGAAATGAGGAAAATGATATTGATATCAGCACCATATAGGGAGGTTGTGTACATTACACCCCCTTGGGGTGTAGTCCTAAGTCCTCTTCTGGACCCTGAACACTGCATGCTTCATGCACCATATTGTCCCTTTTTATCAAAACCATAGAGTGAAAACAATCCAAACCACTGGGTTTATTGCTTTCCAAGTCGAGATAACAATAAGTTAGTGTTCAAATAGTACTAGTACATGATACATTTATGTAACTGGTGTATAATAAAAACAACAATTAGACTTGAAATCTTCTTCAGCTAATGTCATGCTATAACCATACCAGACTTAACATAGTACAGCCCCTGTTGTCCAACATCTTCTTCTAGTTGTTATCATGTGATAAATTTCTAGGAGGAAACTGTCATCTTAACCGACCAGGCAAGTCCTAATAGTTTGGATAAGCAGCTAAAGAATCTAACCTTATCAAAATTGAACTGATGACGAATCCAGAACACAAAAATATAGGTGCAACATCTAATACAGACAAAATTGACAGAATGCATAATATTAAGCTAAAATGGGTGTTTGTATTGGCTTATTTTAAGTGGATTTTGGCTGTTAAGCTTTTTTTTTTTAAAGTTTTGAAAGTGCTTGACAAATAAATAAAGTGCTTTTAAACTCTTTTTCTAAGGTTAAAAATTTTTTAAATCAAAACCCAAAAGCTAGGTGTCCCCAACTTCTGGCCTTTCGCTTTCAACTTATAAGCCACTTCAAAAAACTCAATTCAAACACCCCCTAAGTCACATAATTGTGTACAAGATAAATTATGCACAAGAAACAAATGCAGTAACAGGCATTAAGTGTCCCAAGGACAATTAGCACCAAATAAACAAACTAAGATATAAAAGAAAACTAAAATATAAGAGAAATAAAATTAACTACACTCAACCACATAACCACTGCAATCTAAGCAAGCAAACATATCTTCACCAAACAAAAGAGAAAATGAGTCGAGAAAACACATTATCCTTGGCATGATACTGTGATTCCAGTTGACCTTACTGGACAGAGAAATACTGTTACACTGCTAATGTACACTCTCAAAAGCCATTTGACGCACAAACATTTTTTACACAATGCTTTTTTATTGCTTATCCACGCACACAATGTTTAAGCCACATATATAGAGACAAACAAATGCCACACACACAGACACACACAACATATCATGACCATGCGGACAAATTAGCTAGGTCAAGTGAACTCATCTACCAGCATAGAATTACCAACATCCCTTTATAACTCTAAAGTAAGAAAAAACACTAACATGAACGTATCTAGCAATCATTCATAAAGCAACAAAAAGCGGTGTCCAAAATTCAAGAACTTTCATGAATGCTAAGTAGAAATATCAAATAATTCACACCTCCACTGGAGTTACAATTTCCTTTGCCTTGTGATGTTGTTCATTAGCAGTATCAGCTCCCCAAACAGCCTGAGGGGGAGCTGTTGTAGCGTAATAATCATCATCATCCTCATCATCAACATCTGCCCATGATTTCACAGTTAATGGCGCTGGGGCCCAGAAAACAGGCTCAGGATCCTTGTCTGACTGCTTGACATTTTTAGAAGCTGAACCCGCAGCGGTCTTGCCCTTAGCATCCTTATCAGACTTCTTCTTTTTCCTTAGGGTTCCAAGCGCAGCGAAAACGTTATTGTTGCTTATCACCAACTGTTCATCCTTCCTGTTTCCACCTCCCACCATTGTTTTTCTCAGTAAAACACAAATCCCACTTAAAAGAAGCAAAACCCAAAAACTTTTGTCAAATGGCCTGAATTTACACAAAATCGAGATTTTCTAAAACAGATAAGATAAGATGGATAAATTTGAGATAAGACCCAGGAGAAAGAAACCGATTTAACAGTAATAGTTTTCGGTGAAAGGAGAAGATGATGGATCGTGAGGAAAATGACAAGGAGATTTGCAACAGAAATTTATAGGGATGGTTCCGTTCGCTGTTAAATTAATTTAGGGTTTGTATGAGCGTCTGTGGTTGAGCAAGATAGGCAAGGATTTTACAATCGCAGTGGAAACATAAACATACCCTCTTTTATCCTTAACTAAATTATAGTTAATTCGATCAATATAATAATACTTACCCTCCAACTACACCAACCAAATATATACTCGGATTTAGTACTTTTCAAAAAACAAAAAAACTATAATTTGCGCATAAAAATAATTGAGAGTTATTCTATTAAAAATTATCATTTCACTAATAATAAAGTCTTTTAACATACATAAACCAAGAAGAAATATCAAAGGCATATAGAAATGTGGAAGTATAGCCAAAGTAGTCTAACAATCACAACATAAATTAGAAATAAATACAACGATAGCATAAACTCCAATGTTGCAATTGTCATGATCCAAGTTAGGCCTTAAGTGTGGCATGACAACTAGGAGTCCCAAAGAAGTCTCAATCAAGCCTCTTAAGATATCAGTATAATACCCCACAAGTTGTAAGATCGGATAAAGACTAAAAATTTCATTTCGAGAGAAATATTGTAAATATTCGGGCTTCATAAGGATGAAACAAGGTTGGACATGGTCTTTTCAAGGTACATTTAATTGGGGCTAGTCCTTTAACCTCCTAAATCAATCATAAGCTTTTCATGTCATATCACTCCACAATATTTTGCCTCTTATTTGTTCGCTCAAAACGTTTCCTAAATCCTCTTTTCAAGATTTAATAGGAGGATTTCCATGTAACCTTAAAGCTCAAGCTAAATCCACTTTCAAGCCTTCAATCCAAGTTTATTTATTTGGTTTAGGGTCATCATCGGTCTCGTACATCAAGCCAAGTTCAAATGCATTCCATTGGCTAAGTTTTTCATATGAATCGATAGAAGAGTCAACTTTAAATGGTCATATCTCCTTTCACAAAAAGAAATGAATGGCCTACAACCTACCAAATTGAAGCTCTTTGAATTAATTTTCCAATACATCTGTTTTTACCTAATTCTAAGTTCGGATCAAGAAGTTATACTTGTTTTCGTAAAACTTATCTGGGCTGGGTTAGTACGCTTTCATGAACCGTGAAAAGCTTCATGACCCGTGAAATCACTGGTGATAAGTTCCAAATAAAATTCTAAGACATGTTTTATTAAGGTATTTTTGATATTTTGGCCCAAGGTTTTTTAAGACCTTTAACCCCCTCCCCCCCTTTTACACTCCTTAACATCTCCTATACTAATTCTAACCTCTCATTCAACTTTACACTTACTTTATTCCATTACTCTCAAGACTTTTTCTCCAAGTCATCCATTCAAAGGATTTAAGCTAGGATTCATTTGGGGTTTCAATTTCAAACTAAATTCTTCCTAAATTCATCTTCCTAATTAAGGTATGTGGGATTGATTCATGGTACCTTTCAACCATGAAGACCCCAGACTCTTTTACTCTTTGATTTATAAAATTAAGCTCACTTTGAATGTGGGTCTTTTAAATTATTGTTTATTTGATTCAATTGAGACATGAACTATATTTAATTGATGTTTTTGAAGAGATTTACGCCCTAATATGTTGAATTGCATTGATATTATGAAGGTTTGAATATGCATGTCTCTTTTAAATGTTGATTTAGGCATAGGTAATCAAGTATGATTTAAATGTGAATCTACTTATGGATTTACTTGAGTTTGATATTCTATTGTTGATTTAAGTGTGATTCTGCATTGTCCATGCTATTCTTTCAGCATTCGTAGCATATGCATACATGAGCATTGATTTTTTTAATGAAGATAATGAAGTAGGTTATGACCCAATTATAATTATGAATATGCTTTTGAAAAAAATATGGTTATGACAAGAATGTGATCACATAATGTATATGATATGACTATTTGAGAAATTCTGGGTGTGTTTACACCACTATGTACAAGTATGAATGAATTATTCCTATGCATGAAAGTACGAAATGAAGTACGATTTGGCCTTTGAGCCCATGCTTGTATGATTATGATATGACTTCACTTTTTAGCCCAAGAATGTATAATTTGAACTATGTTTCAGCATTTAAGCCCATGTATGCATGATTATGAGTTTTAAAAGACTTATACTCCTATTTCAAGCATGTGTATGTATATGTATTCCCGTGGAATAATGACTTAGCACCGAGAGGACCTTGATATTGAGGCTCATTTCTTTAGTCGAGGCATGACCCGTTAGAGGTGAATCTCATTATCCTATAACTACATGCCACCGTAGGTTAAAGGTTTCTCCATTAGATGAGGTTGAATCCTTAGAAGGTTCATCCGTTAGGTGAGGTTGAATCCTTAGAGGGATCACCCGTTAGATGAGGCTTGATTCCCTAAATGGACCACCAGTTAGTAGAGGCTTGGTCAATTATATACCTTTAGTAGATCAACTTAGGCATTATGTATGTTCACCTTTCCAAGTGACTCCCCTTTTCCTCCGGTGTAGAGGTAACATCGGGATTCCATGTAATAGCTCACATGGTCTTACATGTGGGTTGAGGTCCCAACACCTCGATGTTGACATATAAATTATGGCATTGATACATTATGAATTTAAGGCATATTGTTATGACATTCTTTCTCATATAATTCTTTCTATATACAAATGTGCCCTTGTCATCTAACATTGGAATGCAGGTTACCATATTTATATGCATTGCATGCCCGCATAATTAGTATATTTAAACATACTAACACATGCTCTTTGCCTACATGATCTAACCATGTAGGGACCGAGACTATTTTCATGCACCTCTTGATGGCTAGCTCGTATTGTGAAAGTTGTTATGGTGAGTCCTATCATCCGAGGATAAGCCACCTTCCATCGACCTATTATGTTGCTTCTGCTTATGTTTTATTTATTTTGAGGGTGATCTCGGGACATGTCTTAGCCCCGTCCTATTCTATGACTTAGAGGCATCGTTAGACAATATGTAGACTCTTGTACAAATTTGTGCTATGTCTTGCTATTTGCTTATGGAGATTGTGATTATAACTATCTATTGAATATTGATGATATGATGATACGTTATGATGAGATGAGAATTTGTGAAAAGTCCTAAGTCCTATTCTATCCCCATAGTATGAGTCATACTTACCCGTCCTTTAGTTCTTATGTGTTGTGTGCTATGTGGATCATGTTAATCCCTATCCCTATGACATCCCCATAGCGTGAATCCTACTTTTCCATACCTTAGAACTATGTATTTAATATTTCATTATGCACTTCCGAATGATGTGAATGTGGATACTTTGAGGCTTGTTGGGGACTCTTGGGTTCCCATCGCCATGTCACCCCTAGACAGTAGGTCTGGGTCGTGACAAACTTGGTATCAGAGTATTATATTTATAAATAATCCTCAAAGTCCAACATGATTATCATGACCCAAGCCTATGGCCTAGACATGACACGGTGAATGGGAACCCGAATGGATCCTAAACAAGCCCCTTAGCATATCATACACACATCCTTTGTCACAGAAGCACAACAACAACAACAACAAGAGATAGTAAAAAGTAAAAACGGGACTAAGGGAAGTCTTTGATAGCATAAAACATGCAAGAGTCAAAGCTCAAAGCATAATTACATCATTGCTTCCAACAACACCTCTAAACATAAATTTGAGCTGGGGCCAAGTCACTTTCCAGGCTCACCCTCATAGTATCAAGAGTTCAACATGAAAAGAAAATAAGTGACATGAGTAAGACAACTAATGTCCCCGAACTTAAGGACTCACCAAAGTTCTCCTTCTAAAATGCCAAGACTAGCCTCGGGGAGGATGATCAAGAGGTGCTCTGGTTCATACATGGTAACATCATGTAGGCACAAAGTATGTGTTAGAATGTTTGAATGTACTAAGTATGTAGGATGTAATGCAACAAAACATAGGAAACATAATCAAAATGCATAAGCATAAGCAATGGATAAATATACAATATGGCATGCATGACCAATGCTTGAAGTAAAACATGATTGTATAAAACATATTACATGTGTAGGAAGAGACCATATCCATATAGCCCAAGCAAGCTTTGCTTGAACTCCAAGGCATACTAACCCTTGGAAAGTGATTGAGGTACCCCTCAACAAGGTAGTACGGGCTTACCACCCCTGACAAGGCGATTGAGGTACATATCCCTCAACAAGGTAGCGTGGGCTTACCACCCCCGACAAGGTGATTGAGGTATTTATCCCTCAAAAAGGTAGTACGGGCTTACCACCCCTCGACAAGGCGATTGAGGCTTGACACCTCCTCAACAAGGTGATTGGACTTAACACCTCCCAACAAGGTGTGGTCAACTTGCAACACCATAGGTACTTCTCATGAATTCAACACTTACATACATTCTCTTAATCATCATAAAGTCACTTGACTCATAAGTCATGCAATAGATCATCAATAACTCAAGAATTCTTAACAAGATATTTTATCAAACAGTTGTTGGGTATGTAATGCTAGTTTAAAACCATGCAATTCAAGAGTGAAATCATGTGAGAAAATGCAAGGTAAATCAACCCACCAACTCATGGAACACCCTCATGCAAGCTACCTTGAAACCCTTCATCAAATCTCATAATAGATCATAGATTCATAGCTTAAAACATGCATAAATAGTCAACATTTTATAAAACACTAACATAGTTTATAATCAAACTTCATAATAAGAGATACTCATAGATAATTCAACTTGAAAACATGCAATTTACATAAAAGGAAGGTTGGGCACCATGGGTGAAAGGACCCAATGGTTGAAACCCACATACCTCAAATTTGGGGATTTCCTTAATGTAGATTTGAATGAGAACTTGAAGCATGAATGAAGTTCTTGAGATCCGAAAATGAGTTTGGGATACTTGAATTTGAATGAAATATTTGGCTAAGTGTTAGAGATGGTTTTGAGAGTGTCTTGAGTGATATAGAATTGAAAAATGCTAAGTATAGGTGCTTTTACGCATAGGAGGGCATGGGGCCAAGACCAAAAGACCTTTGGGCAGAAACAGTTTTCAGTGAACAAAGTAACACTGATCCGCGCCTCTGGCGCATCGCGGCCAGGGAGTGGATCATCTCTAGAATTTGCAAATTTCGAAAAATGAATTTTTCACTATGGTTGCTCTAAAATTGGGTTCATACCCATTCCCCACTCAGTTTTTGCCCCCTAATCATGAATATAAAGTCATATTTTTGATATCACACATGAATTTTTAGATATATGAAAATTATGATTATGGCCATTTCCAAGGTACATTTTCAGATATTTTTAGGGCATTTCAATGATGCATCGAGTAGAGTCTTGTTCATGGGTATGAAGTGCACCATGCCTATGAGTGGGGAGGCTATGATGGCATTTTAGGAATCGTGTCACTTTTTCTTTGCTAATGTCGTGCTATGGACCATGTCTTAAAACTTTCTAATTTTGATGATGTCCTTGATGCCTTATGGAACATTCCTCCTTGAAGAGATCCTCTACCAAGATAGGCCTAGATTAATAAGGACCAAGTCCCTCAAAAGCCAATGGGAGAGTTGATCACACATGATGATTTCCGCACTGCTATTGTCATCCTTGCCCAAGTGGTGACCAACTAGGCTAGGCAGGCTAATCCTCCTCCTCATGCTCCCACACCAACTGCTAGAGTGAGAGATTTTACTTTGATGAATCCTTCAAAGTTTTATGGGTTGAAAGACGATGAGAATGCTCAAGACTGCAGTGATGAGCTCTCTAAGGTGTTGACTATTATGGGGGTGACTTCAGAGGAGAAAGTTAAGCTAGCTGTTTATCAATTAAAGGATGTGGCTCAAGTGTGGTACATACAATGGTTGATGGAGAGGATCTGTAGTGATGGGGTTAACTGGGAAGAGTTCAAAATCACCTTTCTGGACCATTTCTTTCCTGTTGAACTTAGAGAGACCAAAATGACAGAATTTATCAACCTCAAACAGGGTAATATAACTGTGAGGGACTATGCCCTCAAGTTCATAAATCTTTCAAAGTATGCCCCTATGCTAGTGGTTGACCCTCATGCAGGAATGCACAAGTTTATTTCTGGCATCTCTGATTTGGTTGTGAAAGAATGTCGTACATCTATACTTATTAGGGAGATCGACATATACAAACTTGTGACATATGTTGAACAGATTGAAGGAGAAAAGCTTAAGTCGGGTGGTAGGGTGGCTAAGAGTACTCGAGTTGAGGATGATTTGAGTAATGTTCTAGTACCATGTAACAAGAAGGAAAGACACCCATACCCCACTTGTCAGAAGTGCTATAAGATGCATATGGGAGAGTGTAAGGCTAGTAGAGATGGTTGCTTTGAGCGTGGGGAGGATGGGCACAAAAGAAGGGATTGTCTAGTAGCCACTAGGAGAGGAAGGAAGAGAGCTCAAGCTGCACTCACTGGTATGTATTAGATTAGATTATGGTAATGATGGGTAAAAGTTGATTTTGTGTTTATTGTACAATTGATGTTAGAGCCTAATGGGTGACTGATGTCGCCCAAGCTACACCTCTTTTTTGAATACTAAAGCTGTCATTATCAAGATATATAACCTAAACAAGGTTAGGGTCGATCTTATAGGAAATAAGGCATCCTTAGAGAAATTTCAAGCAGTTCAGATGGATTAACTTACTTATCTCCCCAAGGGGTGGGGGATGAGGGAGGTTTGTAAAACTATGAAAAGTAATCATAGACTAAGACAAGTGTGAGATCATTATGAAGAGTAACTAGGGTATTTTGTGCCACATGATTCCCTCACTTACTATTACCAGATAATCAAATTCTTTTCCAGTGTGCAACATGCTAAACGATAAGTTAAGTTTACCAAACTCTTTGATCTAGACGAGAGGCAAATTTCACTACGTGATTTAATCCATCCCCGCAGTATGACATTACTAACCCTTACCTATTGTTCCACTACAACTTTCCCTTGATTCAGTTTGGTTGATTAGACGAGAAATGTCAATTGAATCCTATTAATTAATTTCTTTTCCTATTTATTACTACCTTGATCTAGTCAGTAACACTAGGTGCGTTCTAATGTTTGTCACGTTAAAAAGCATTTAAACCAAAGAGAATTAATTAATACATGCATGCCCACTCTCTAAGAATTATAAATTATCCAATTTTACCTTGTTAGTTCTTCATGGTTCCCACAATGCTAATTGTGGATTTAGCTACCGATTATCAGTGTAGATACAAGAATCATGATTTTGAAAAAAATAATTGAGCACCCACACAATATATTTAAGAATAATAAATCCAAGCTCTTTACCAAGAATCACAAGATTGAATTAAGCACACAAAATAATGTTTCATAAGTGTCTCACAATCACTCTCTGAAGTTTTGTACTGTTCTACATGAAAAATAACCTAAAGAAACCTATTTATAGTATTTAAAATACAAAACCAAAATGAAATGGGAAAACTAGGTCGACAGGTTCTATGATCACTTCTACGGGCCGTATAAAGTTTTACGGCCCGTAGTCGGGGCTTCATGGATTCCTTCATCAATTTTGGGGATGATTTTTACGAGACCTATCTATGGGTTGTATTATGTTCTACAACCCATAGAGGGTTTTGTCAGATGACTTTTCAGCAGCTCCCCACTTTCTGATCCTTGGGGTATGAAACCAAGTTTATGACTCATAGAAACTTTTATAACTCATCTACATGTTCATAGACTTAACTTCAGAAAATCACCCGTTACAGGATTTTGGTACAAGGCCAACTTTGCGGCCTGTAAAGGGTATAATATATCAACAATTTTTGCATCTTTTGCACACTTAGCTAAAAGATCATGCCAACCCTATAATCCTGCAAAACAAATATAAAAACACATCAAATCTACTAACATCGCTTTGAGAACACAGAAAATTCCAAGTTTTACGCATCAAAAGTGTTGTGTTTTGACAACACATCAATACCCTCAACTTAAAATTGTTGTTTGTCCTCAAGTGATGGACTCAATCTACATAAGAAGTACAGTAACACATAGATCTCAATCTAATGACATACATCATATCAAACTCAAGCACAGATACCCACACCACTTTAAAAGTACATAAGATAGCTATTAAGCAAACCAATACAAATCAACATATATGACAGTGCAACTATGACAAGCAAGGCAATTATCAACAAGCAACACTCACTAAGTTAGTCTAATATCAACAATGCAATGCAAGTGCCCTCATAGAAAGAAGTCTCATATCCTTCTCATAATGATATTTTCAGATTCAATGCTTTAGACTATGCAAAATCACTCACTCTCACAAAAGACATTCAAATACTATACTCAATACCGTATACTTTCCCCTATACTCATGACTAGGACCTTTGACTACTTGGACTATGATCACTTTAGAACTTTATTGGCTTGTAACATAGGCTCAGGGGACTTTTGTATGATGTTTTGGGAACATAGTGATTAAAGGCCCTCCTTGACACTATATTTTTCTACACTTTTGCCCTACCAACATTGTCATTTTTTTTATCTTATTCTCCCTTTTTCGCATTTCAACTTTTCTGGGTGCCTTATTCTTAATATTCAGGTTTTTGCCTTTTGTTTTCATATCATTTTTCTTTTTATCTTATTGATTAGGCATTAACTCATTTATCTTGCACCGAGAGCATAAATTTATCCTTTTTTCCATGTATCACTAGCTTTCTCCTTATTTTGTGTTTACCCTTGGACCAGTTACCCTAAACTCAGGCTTTTGGCCTAAGTCGAGGTACATAATATCCAACATAGGGACCAGGGACACTTTTAGTAGTCACCCTCAATTTAAACTTTTTGCCTCAGTCAAGGTGCATAATGTTCAAGGAAGGACCAGGGCCAATTTCAAGATTTTATATCTACTAAGGCTATGCAACTTAGGTTTTTACAAATAAAAGGTACATGCAAGGCTTAGACATTGGGGTCAAATGATACATTACACATTTGGTTGGTTATTTAGGCTAAGTGGACTAATATGAACAACGACCTAAGATCCTTTCCTAACCAACCAACCTACAGTCTAAGTCAGAATAACAGGACAAGTTCTGAACTGAAACACAATGTGTGAATTTAGCAAAAAATCCCACACACATGATACTGCTTACATTATCAACAAAGATTCTCAAATCATGCTTATCATCACAATTTATCCTTACTTATCAAAACAAGCACTGCCAAATAATCAAACATATATGGTTGCTATCAAGACTAGCTAACAAAATTTTGGTGGGTATCATCTTTCACAAGAAATAAACATATGCCATAGATATCAGTACTACAAGCTACTGATACTACCTACATATCCTAAACATGTTGGTTCAACAAAAATTAAATATCCTTGGGGAAAAAGTACACAAGCAAGAAAACCCCTAGGATTCAAAATTTGGGATAGTTTTTGGCCAAGGTTACTCAGACTTCACTGAAGCCTATAACTACCCACACCCCATCAAAAAAGACTTGCATTGTCCTCAATGCGCAAAATAGAATAATAAAGCATAGGGGTCAAAAAGAACATACCTGTGAGCCTAAGCGCCAGTCTCTACCTTGGGTTTCCTCCTAAGCAGCGCCTAATTTATTGTCGCAACATGACATAAATAACTTGGATACTCAGACTTTACCAAGTGTCCATGGTTCCACCATTTTCACTTCTTCCACATTTCCAAGAAACAATATGACTCTTTGGCCATTCATTTTGAACTTTGCACCATTTTTCTTCTCCAACTCAATGGCCCCATGGTCGAAGACATGTGATACTCTAAAAGGTCCCGACCATCTGTACTTGAGTTTCTAAGGAAACAACTTTAGCCTGGAGTTATATAGCAACACTGAGTCCCCTAGTGTAAATTAGCGATTCTCTATGCGACGATCATGTTGCAGCTTTATCCATTGTTTATATAGCGCTGAGCTCTCATGCCCTCAAATGAAATTCATCAAGCTCATTGAGTTGGCTCAGCCTAGAGTTCACTGCATCATTCCATTCCAGATTCAACTTTTTTAGTGCCCACATTACCTTATGCTCAAGCTCCACCGGTAAGTGACACAATTTACCAAAGATAAGTTAGTAAGGAGACATGCTTATGAGGGTATTATATGAATTTCGGTCTGCCCATAATGCATCATCAAGCTTCTACGACCAATCTGTCCGATTTGCATTCACAGTCTTGGATAGAATCTGTTTTGATATCTTTACTAGACACCTCCACTTGCCCACCATCCTAGGGTGTCACCGCTCGATGATTTACTTCATATTTTTGAAGTAGAGCTTTGAACAATCTGTTGCACAAATAAAAACCTTCACCCCTAATGATTATCACCCGAGGGGTGCCAAACCTTAAGAAGATGTTTCTTTTCATAAATATAGTGACACTTTTGCCTTCATTGTTGGGGAGAGTGACTGCATCCACCCATTTTGATACATAGTCCACAACCACTAAGATATAGTTGTTCTCATGCAAGCTAACAAATGGATCTATGAAATCTATTCTTCACACATTGAATAATTCAATCACCATAATGGGATTTAGAAGGAGTTTGTGCTTGCAGGAAACAATACCTTCTCTCTGGCATCTATCACATGCTTTGGCATAGTCATGAGCATCTTGGTGGATGGTTGGTCAATAGTAGCCATATGAGAAAATTTTATGTGTTGTCCGGACTCCACTATGATGCCCATCTACTAGAGATGAGTGGCATGCCTCTAGGATACTTATCATCTCGACTTCAGGAATACAACAATGGATAATCTCATCTGCACATATGCGAACCAAGTACAGATCATCCCAAAAGAACTTTCTCACATCAAACATAAACTTGTGGCACTGGTTAGTATTCAAGTCTTGCAGCACAATATCACTAAGCAAATAGTTTTCATAAATCGTAATCCATGATATCAAATCATGGGTTGCTGCAAACACTCTTTCATCAGGGAATGAATCATTAATCTCCAATCCATCATCGAACTTTTCCATAGCTCCATCTTCCAATCTGGAGAGGTGATCTACAACCTAATTTTCGGTCCCCTTTATGTCGATGGCATCAAATTCAAACACTTGAAGAAGAAGTACCCATCAAATTAGTATCAATTTTTCATCCTTCTTCGCCATCAAGTACCGGAATGCAGAGTGGTCAGTTTGCACAATGACTTTGGTCTCTAGGAGAAGACTTGAATTTTTCGATCGCAAAGACCGCTGCAAGTAACTTATGTTCTGTGATAATGTAGTTCTTCTGGTCTATATTTAGGGTTTTTCTAGTATAGTATATGACATGTAATATCTTCTCTTAGCATTGTTTCAACACTACACCAAGGCGACTCTACTTGCATTACATATAACTTCAAAGGGCTTTAACCGGTCTAGAGCTATAATGATGGGAGCTGAAATTAACTTCTGCTTCAATCCTTCAAAGACTTTTAGGCATGCTTCATCAAACACAAACTTGGCATCCTTTTTTAGTAGTTTGCACAAGGGATGTGCAATTTTAGAGAAGTCGTTTATAAAGCACTAGTAGAATCTCGCATGGCTTAGGAAGCTCCTCACACCCTTGACAGAGATAGGTGGGTGAAGCTTCTCAATCACCTCCACTTTAGCTCTATCAACCTCAATTCCTTTGATGGAGATTCGGTGCTCCAACATAATGCCTCCTTCACCATAAAGTGACACTTTTCCCAATTCAGCACCAGATGACATTCTTCACATCTTCTAAGCATAGTATGTAAATGTTTCACACAATCTTCTAACGAGTCACCAACCATACTAAAGTCATCCATGAAGACCTCGATAGTGTCCTCCACCATATCTGAAAAAATGGACATCATGCATTTTTAGAATATTGCTGGCATGTTGCACAACCCGAATGACATCCTCTTGAATGCAAAGGGGCTATATGGGCATGTGAACATCATTTTTTCTTAATCCTCTAGAGCAATAAAGATCTGACTGTAGCTTGAGTAACCATCCAGAAATTAGTACCAACCCTTTCTAGCAAGCAATCAAGCATTTGGTCCATGAACAACATAGATCAATGATCCTTCTTTGTTAATGCATTGAGCTTACTGTAGTCCATGCACACCTTCTAGCCAGTGACTGGTCGTGAAACGCCCCAAAAATATACTTAAAAAATTATTCATAATTATAATTTCCATATATCTCAAAATCCATGTGTGTTATTTTTGACTTCATATTCTCGATAAGGGGGCAAAATTGAGTGAAAAATGGGTATAAACCAAATTTTAGAGAACCTGTAGAAAAAATAAATTTCACTAATAAGATTTATACAGAGCATCCACGCTCTGGCCGCGACGCGCCAGGGGCGCGAAGAAGTAAAAACATGGCCTGCATGATGGGTCCGCGTCGCGCCAAGGATGTGAACCAGTGTAAGTTTTCCTTGGTTTTTCTATCTTGGCCATGGGCATTGAGGTCATATTCCCATTGCCACTTATGCGTGAAAACACCCATACTTAGCCATTTTCAACTCTATATCACTCAAAACCCTCACAAAAACCTCTCTAAAACTTAACCAAATATCTCATTCAAATTTCAAGGATTTTAAATTTATCTTTGGAACTCAAGAATTCTCTTCAAGCTCTAAGTTTTCTTCAAGCTCATCTCAAGAAAACCTAAGTTTGAGGTATGTGGATTTCATCAATTGGGTCCTTTTACTCGTAGAGCCCAATCTTCTTTTTTATGAAAATTACGTGTTTTCAAGTTGTATTACCTATGGGTATCTTTTATTATGAATTATGAGCATGAATTATGTTAGGATTTTATGAAATATTGATTGATTATGCATGGATATCTATTTCAAGCTTATACCATGATTTGATTATATCTATTGAGATTATGCATATTTTGAGCTATGAAACTATGATCTATTATGAGATTTGATGATGGATTTCAAGGTACCCTGCATGGGGGTTTTAATACATGTTGGTGAGTTGATTTGTATTATTTTCTCATCTTATTTCACTCTCGAATTGCATTATTTTGAACTAGTATCATGAATCTACCAAGTGTTTGATAAAATGTCAAGTTAAGAATTCTCAAGTTATTGATGATCTATTTTATAATTTACATGTCAAGTGACTATAGGATGATTAAGGACTTTCAAGTATGTATTGAATTCACACAAAGTATCCATGATGTTGCAAGTATCAAGTTTATTCCTATTTCCAAGATTTTTACCTCTTGTGAGCCATCCTGTTAAAGCAAAGGTTAATGTATGATTAAGATCTACTCTCATGTTTCAAGTTAGGCTCACCATTAGAGGCCAAACATGCTTATGAGCTACTCAAGTGATGTTCTTACAAGCTATTCATGTTATTATTAAAGTATATAGTTTCAAGTATTCCGTGGGAATAGACTTACCACTAATGGATTGGTTGTTGGTGTGAACTATCTTTAAGGGTCCATACTCATTTCCTCAAACTATGTGCCAACATAGTATTATGCTTTACCCTTGTTGTACTAGTAGATCTATTTAGTGCACTTTATCATAAAATCCACCCCAAAACGGGATGAGTTCCCTTAAGGGGGTTATTATTTCGAAATGGGACGGGCTCCCATAGGGTGAAGTATGGTTTACCTTGGCGAGTAGACCACCTCTTACCGATGAGGGATAATCATCAGGATTCCAAGTTGTAGATCGCTTGGTCTTACTTCTGTTGGAGGGTCTCTTCCCACATATATATTATGTCCTACACAAGTTGAATAATTTACAAGCATGTTTTACTTCAAGCATTGATCATGCATGCCATATTGTGATTACAATTACCTATGGCTTATTATTATGCATTTTGACAATATTGGCTTATGCCTTGTTGCATTTTATCCTACATACTTAGTATATTCAAATGTACTAACGTATACTCTATGCCTACATAATATTATCATGTAGGGACTGGAGCACTATTTAATCATCCTCCACATGGCTAGGACGATCCTTTAAGGCAAGCTTTGGTGAGTCGTCAAGTCTGAGGACACTATCTTTATTACTCTTACTATATCGAGACTTCTTTATGTTGAACATTTATTACTATGAGGGTGAGCCCAGAAAGTGTCTTAGCCCCCGCTCCATTCCATGTTAGAGGTGTTGTTAGATATTATGATGTACTTATTCTTGAGTTTGACTCTTTAACATTTTAATGATTATCAAGGACTTCCTTTAGTCCCGCTTCCCTTTTTATTATATCTCTTGTTTTGCTTACTTTACTTTTGCGACCAAGGATGTGTGATTGATATGCTAAGAGGCTTGTTTGGGTCCATTCGGATTCCCATTCACCATATCATGTTAGGCCCTAGGCTTGAGTCGTGATAGGTTGCATGGAAATCAACTCATTGCTAGTATTTGGGACCTCAAAGAGTTATTGACCTAAGTGTTATCCTAGCATTACTCGAGGAAGGTGTGGCCTTTGTTATTTATTATGATGCTTCTGGTCTCAGTTAGGGTGGACTGTTAATGCAGAAGAGAAGAGTTATAGCTTATGTTTTGCGACAACTGAAGGTCCATGAGTGAAACTACCCTACTTATGATTTGGAGTTAACAATTGTGGCATTTGTTTTTAAGTTGTGGAGGCATTATCTCTATGGGGTGTATTGCAAGATCTTCACAGACCATCATAGTCTCAAGTATATTTTCTCTTAATCTAATTTTAACATGAAGCAGCATAGATGATTGGAGTTGCTGAAAGACTATGATATTTTCCATTCTCTATCACTTTAGCAAAGCTAATGTAGTGGTGGATGTCTTGATGTGGAAGGCTTCTAGTATGGGTAGTTTGGCATTTCTTAAGGCGAAAGAGAGGCCTTTAGCTTTGGATGTTCAATCTTTGGTCTAACTGTTGATTAGACTTGACATCTCCCCTCCTCATAGTGCATTGGCCTTTGTTGAGGCTAGATTTACGTTAATGGATCAGACTCATGCTCAACAATTTGATGATGATAAAATATGCATGATTCGGGACAAAGTGTTGAGTGGTGAAGCTAAGTTGGCTTTTCTTGATTATGAGGGAGTGTTGAGGATTAATAGGTGCATTTGTGTGCCTAAGGTAGGTGATTGGGTTCGCTTGATCTTGGATGAGGCTCATTATGCTAAGTATTCCATTCACTTAGGTGTGGCGAAAATGTTTCATGACTTGAAGCAACATTACTGGTGGTGTAGGATGAAAGAGGACATTATAGAATTTGTGGCTAAGTATTTAAATTGCCAGCAGGTTAAGTATGACTATCAAAAGTCAAGAGGTTCGATGCAGAGGATGTCCATTCCCGAGTAGAAGTGGAAATGTATTACCATGGATTTTGTGACTAGATTACCCGTGAAATTGGGTAAGTTTGACTCAGTTTGGGTGATTATAGATAGGTCGACTAAATCAGCTCACTTCTTTTAGTGATGACTAGCTACAGTACAAAACAACAAGCTAGGATCTAATAGACGTGATATTGTTAAATTACATAGGGTACCTATCTCTAGCATGTTAAATCGAGGTTTGATTTTCACCTCCCACTTTTGGAAGCATTACAACATGGTTTAGGTACTCGATTAGACTTGACATTTAATCCCTAACGCTTGGCCATTTCGAGCGGACTATTCAGATATTGGAGGACACGGTTAGGGACTGTATGATTAATTTTTGTGCTCGGTGGGTCTAATACTTGCCCTTAGAGGAGTTTGCTTATAATAACAATTATCACTCCATCAATCAAAAGGTACCATTTGAGGTATTTTACGGGAGTAGGTGTCGATCGCCTATTGAGTAGTTCGACTCAGTCGCCCTTGATGCATTAAACAGTGATTTGCTCAGAGTGCTATGGAGTGGGTGCGCCTGATTCAGAGTTGATTGTTGATAGCCCAAATTCGGCAGAAGAGCTATGTTGACAAGAGAGTTCGTTCCTTAGAGTTTATAGTAGCCAATCATGTGTGGTTAAAGATATCTCCCATAAAGGGTGTGATTAGGTTCAGAAAGAAGGGCAAGCTTAGCCCGAAGTTTGTTGGCCCATTTGAGATTCTAAGAAAAGTTGGTGATGTGGCTTATGAGTTGTATTTGCTACCTATCTTATCATCTGTGCTTCCTGTGTTTCATGTCTCCATGCTTCAAAAGTATGTGACAGAGGAGTCTCATGTACTTTCATTTGATTCAGTGGAGTTGGGTCCAAACTTGTCATTTGAGAAGGAGCCTATGGCTATTTTAGATAGACTAGTTTAAAAGCTTAGGAACAAAGAGATTGCTTTAGTGAAGGTACAATGAAAGGACCGTCCCATTGGAAAGGCAACTTGGGAGATAGAGTATGATATGTGTGTCCAATATCCATAGCTTTTCAAAGCTTCAAATACTTTTTTTTACCTTATGTTCGAGTACAAACGTGATTTTTTGTAGTGAATAATGTAATGATCCACTAGGTCATATTGAAAACTAATTCTTGTACTTTCATAAAATATTCTCTTGTAAAAATTTAAAGTGAGTATTTTGGACTATTCAGTTATCTCAGTTGAAAGGTAATTTTAGTTAACTAATCTAATTGACAGACTAAATTAATAATTTAGTTAATATTCTATATCAATTATTTTATATTTATTAAAATAGGTGAGAAGGTTTTATCATATTAAAGGGTACAATAAACACTTTTGGGTTAGAAACGACGGGGAATATTAGAACTCACGGCATCAGAGTAAGGCTTCAGAGCGGGAGAAATCTCAATTATCTTTGAGACTAATTGCGGTAAATTAATATACTCACATAATAGTATATTGTTAAGTTGATAAGGAATTAGAATTGTAAAGTGAAAGACTAATTTATTGATTGTTGCAGTGCTTTACTTTTGTTTATTATAGTATATATTAGAGGCCATAGGTAGTAGCCAATGATGACAAAAGGATAAAGTGGTAATGTGAATAGTCATGACGTGATTGGTAGAATACGGTAAGCAATTGCAGTTTGATTTTTTTTTTGCGTTCCGCCCTATTCGCCAGTTAATTTTAATTTCAAATTTTGTTCTTAAATTATCACATTATAATTTATGTTGTGATATAATTAAATATTATATTAATAACGTTAAATTTATGTTATTTGGAGGAATTAAGACTTAAATCTAGGCTTGAAAGTGAAGAACATAATTATAGATTTAGATGAGTTTTGAGTTTGGGCTAGACATATAGTAATATGGGTGTCATTAGATTCCTAGTATGTTTCATCCTTGATAGAGAATTGTCATTTTTAAAGTTGAATTCAAGATTTGTCTATTCGGTAGAAGTGATCCAGTTCGATTCCTGCGTTGACGTAGGTTTGACTATCCTTCTTTGTGACTGAGATTGAATTATTGAATATTCATATGTTATAATCTATGAGATGTGATCGTATCATGTGTTAGGTTGAAAATTCTTATTGTGACGCCCATGTGGAGGGTTTAATTGTCTATGTGATTCCTTTGAAAGCATGTGAATTCTAAATTGAGAATATTGTGAATGTGACATATTGAGAAAGGGAAATAAATGTGATATGATATTAAGGATCATGACTTACTTAAGAAATGAAAGTTACTAAATATGGTGGAGTATTTTAAAGAGACTTTTCTCCACTCTATATAGAAGAGGATGAATATTATAACTGCTAAACTTTGAGTACTTTGACACATATTACATTTATTGAGCTGAATATTATCTTTATAATTGTGTCTTGATTGCATGCATCCTCATACTACATGTCATGGTATTTTGAGAAATTGTGAATTCTGAAATTACTTTTTAAAACCCTTGACCATGGGTGGCAAGGTGACTGATACATTTTGATTCTTATTATGAGTCCTTGACCATAGGCTAGGTATTAAGGTAGTTGATATATTGTGACTGAGGTATATGGACTGCGACATCCCTATGAGTCCCCTTAGGTTATTGAGCCTTAGCTCGACGGGGTTATATACAACGTATTGTGCCACAATCTTGATTCCACCTTTGATTGCATTGCATTGCATGCCATCTCACTGTTTTACTTGTGGTTATTTTAGATTGACTTATTCGAGATGACATGTTTATCTTATTCACACTATTATATATAAATTGGCGGCATCGATGCAGGACTGGTTTTCCTATTGCTCGTAGAAGTGTTCCTGGATTATTTCATAGTTTATTCAATTTTCTATTTTTAGTCGGTTAAACCTACTGGGTACATATTATGTGTACTCACTCCTACTTCTTTCTCCCCCACAGATTCTCATTCAGATTATTCATATGGTAGTTGATTTTGCTCGTTCAGTTGGTTCATACCAGATCTAGTGGTGACATTCAGAGCTTCAAGTTGCCGTTGGACTCTTAGTTGTTTAGTATTTGTTTCTATTTGAACACTTAGATGCACTTATTTCACTAGTTTTTGTATTAAATGCTCTTTTCTCTAGTGACATCAAGTTCCGCCATAGGGTTCAACCGGTATTGATTCCAACCATATGCATTTTCGTTGAAATCCCTATGGTGTGTCCTATTTTCCTTTGGTGGTGGATTCACCTCCCTACCCATATCATCATCATTTCGATCCATCACTTCATCAACCGCAATATCTATGTTTGCTTGGGCCATTCTCCTTGCAGCACGCTGGATCTCATGATTAATTAGAGCTAAGGGTCTGCAATGGCTCCTTGTGTAGGGCATACACCTAGTATACCCTGCAAAAGAAACTAAACAACAAAAACAAAAATAAAAGTAGAATACAAGAGAACTAAGCAATCGACACTTGAATCAACTACTAGTGGTATCAAGTCAAAACCTCATCGTATTCCCTGGCAAGGATGCGTTGATTTTGATATGCTCAAACAGTTCCTCTCACTTTGAGGATAAAGAGATTGTTATAAAATATAAAATATAACCATAGGTTAGGGTCAAATCCCAAGAGAATACCGAGTTTTGCCGGATATTCACCATAGGTCAGGGTCAAATCCTAAGAGAATAGCGGGTTTTGCCGCATTGATTCACTAAAAACCAATTTAAGCATCAAATAACTCAACTCTCAAGAAGGGGGGGGGGTTTGCAATGGTAATTCAAAAATATAGTAACAAAATGTAGAGACAATCAAATTTGGATGGAAAGTTGGAAAATTATATTCCCCATGATTTACTAACTCAAACACCCCGGACAATACAACAAAAATTAGGACATTGCATGCTAGATGGTAACTTAAGTTCTTCCAACCCTTAGGTAAAGGCCAAGGTCGAATTTCACTGTGGAGATTGGCCAGCTACTATAGTGTGCCAAGCTAAGCATTACCTATTGTCCAATTCAACCTTTCCTTGGCCAAGTTTGTTGGATTAGACGAGAACACATCAATCAAATTCTGTCACCCATTTCTTTGTACTATTTATCACTACCTTGATCAGGATCATAACACTAGGCGGGGTTTACTGTTGGCCATCATTAAATAACAAGAAAATAAAGAAAAATAGATATTATATGCAAATACCTAACTCAAGAAGTGCAAATAATCTAGGTTATTAAGTTAGCTGCTTATGCTTTCCAAAACACCAAGTCGTAATTCGACTTTCATGGTCAACACTTGGCATTTTGGACTTCACTGCGAAGATCCACCTGTATGAGTTGTAGTCTGGTCTATGACTCGTAATGCTTTCTCGTAGCCCACTCTTGCATTTCTTGGAACAATTTTAATCAACACTATTAATTGCTTTGAGGCCCCCTTTTACGAGTCGTAAAGAGGACTGCGACTTGTACCTTGAGCTCGTATGGCTGAACTTTAAATTCTCAGATTTTGTTTTCAACACTGTTAATTTCCACGGATAGCACCTTTAACGCGTAGCTTGGGCTATGACTTGTAGTGGGGCTCATAGTTCCTCAAAATTAACAAAGTCTACAACTTTTACCAAAGTCAAGTCAACTTTTAGTTTTTGTAAAAATAAACACAAAAACACATAAAAACCATAAAACATCATATTGATAACACACAAATCCCATGGTTTAGGCATCAAATATGCTGTATTTTAATAGCATATCATATATCATGGACATTTTCAGATTGCATTGTTGTCAAGCCTAAAGTCCTATTAGGGCTAACCGACACCCGTTGCCGATAAGGCCCGGGAGAAGCAACCTCTATCTATATGCTTTCTATACATATTATAAGGGATTCCTATGTTCAACATGCCTTTAATAAAGTAAACAGTGATAACAAGCCAAAAGGAAATGCATATGGCTAGGCCGTTAGGGCCGCAGTGTTTAAAGTACGAGACATATCCACACTTTAATTTATATAGTCTACAAAGCCTCTAGATAAGAAAAAGTATCTGATAAGGGTTGAGAGAGGCCCGTCTCGACTAACTGTATAATACAAAATATAAGCTCTAGACATGCAAAGCTCCGAAGCAACCTGGAGCTTGGTAACAACAGTTGGAAATCCTGTACTCCTACTGGAGAGAGCTACCAGCACCTGTACCTGTAGCATAAAATGCAGGTCCCCCATGAGGGACGTCAATATGAGATAATGTACTGAATATGTAAGGCAAGAAATACTGTATATGAAGTAATAACTCAAATGAAATTATGCATTGGTGTAGGATAAGAGACCACCTTTAGTTGTACTATGGGATTATGTTCTTTTTATCACTTTACCTTTACTATATAATCTATGCACAACATGTAATGTAAATGTCCAGCTGTTCAGTGATAAAACTATATCGAAATCGGCCCTGGCTAGGCTCTTCCTTAACCTCTAGGGCTCCCCCCCGTTATAGGATCGACCCTAGCTAGGTGATTCTTCCACCCATCGGGCTACCACCCATCAATAAGCAATATACTTTACCTTTAATTGCCTTTGAGATGGTTCTTTTGGTGGTCACAATATTGGAGCTGTAGGACTGTATATGTAGCGTATGACATGTAGATAATCACACAAGATAATATGATAATGAAAAGAGTACGTTGCACAAATAATGAAATGCGTATGAGATGAAACAACTCGTGAACTTTATTTAGCAACAATAACCCATGTAACTTGGTATCGAAGCACATATGTAGATTTCAAGGTGACTATGTATGGAAGCATATGAACATGGCAAAGAGTAGAGACACGGTTAATGATTGTGTCGGAGTTAGCAAGTTCCTTTATGTGCCAAAGAAGAATATAGATTTCATGCCAAGTAATAGAAAATCAAGTAGCCTTACATACCTTGCTGTACGACCTCGCTACTACATCGAGATAACCTTCCCTTCCTCCAAATATTTATCTACAACATAGTAGTTGATAAAAATAGGATTAACTGCGAATAATATATCTTGGCAGCCTAATCTCACAAAAAAAAATAACACATGGGCAGCAAGCGGATAATTATAAACCCGAGCGTATTCTTTCAACCTTTCCGCCCCTAATCATATTTTCTAATATACATTATCATAAACATATCATGTGCAGCCTGTTTTAGTGCTATAACAGACTTACAACAACCCATAAAGCACAGGACATAACAATTTTACACAATATACAAATAGGGGGCAAAACGTTACATCCCTTCGCTACGTTATGACGTTGATGATTCCAAAACTTTACCAACTTCAACCAAACTGTTCCCACAACATTTACACATACAAATAGTCCTAAATCATTTCAAAAACATTCCTCAAAATAGGTGGAGGATGTGAGAGCATAGTCCTCAATCAATCAGCCCACAAGTTCCTATTACGAGCACAATTACGATATCACACAAGAACTTACTTTTGCGGACTGTAAAATGGTGAAGCATCCCTTATACATCATTATAGAACCAATACTTATTAAGAACAGTAGCCTCCCTTCATAATCAATCAAACCAAAAAGAGAAAATCTTCCAAATAAACAAGAAAAAATGTATAACAACTTTCGGAACACATGCTGTCCAACAATTTCAGCATAGACATAACCAACATAGTCTCTTATTTTTCATGAAGAAATCTTACTAAACACATAGCTATAATCAATTACCTTTACCTTAAAAGTTGGGAGCCTCCTTAAGAACCCTAAAAGCTTCCTTTGGCTGCTTTACAAAGTCAAGAAAGAAGAACAATAAAGTTTTGTGAAAGCTGAAATTTTCCAAATCTAAGAATGAATGAAATTTGCTGCTTGTAACCCCTTTTTAAGGGGATAATTTGTCCGAATTAATTTTACCTTTTAAGCTTTATTTTATCAAATAATTAAAGTACCATTTTCCTCTTTCACTTGGGCCTTAAGGGGCTCCAAATTGATGGGCCTTTGCTGCCCAGTTTTCCCCTTTTCTCTTAGTTAGTTGGGCCTAACTTAGTAAAAAAATTGTAATGGGCTTGGGACATTTTTATATTCTTCTTGGGCTGACAATAAAGTTCATTTATGATGGTAAAACATGGGCTAAAGTTACACCCTTAATACGGACTTTTTCATAATCAGACTTGGACAAATTCGACATCGGGCCTCGTCTCCGTTTAGCTAGCAATTTTAAGATAAGCAAGTAGGTGATTAACCTTCTAGCTTCTTGAGTCCTACAAGCACCTTAATTCTCTCATTTTGTTTAGGGTCATGATTTCCTGAATTTGACATAAAACTTATTTACACTCGACCCTCTTTAGCGTTAGACATATATATATTGCCCTCTAATTCGAGATTTAAGCACTTTTAAAAATTGGCGCTAATTTGAACAATCCATATCATGTTTTATTTGCATAGTACTAGTATTACAAGATGTGGGTTGTTACAATCATGTGCCAGTGTCTGTAGTATCAGGCAGAAGGTCGGTGTTTACTTCTCACTTTGGCAGGCTTTACAACGTGGTTTAGGTACTATAGTCGATTTGAGTTCAATTTTTCACCCTCAAACTGATGGTCAATCAGACCACACCATTTAGTGTTGGAGGACTTGCTTAGAGCCTGAGTTATTGATTTTAGGGGTCGATGGTACCAACACTTACCATTGATAGATTATACATATAACAATATTTGCCATTCCAGCGTGCAGATGACACTATTGAGGCCTTGTATGGTCGGAGATATAGATCACCCATTAGATGGTATAAATTAGGTTCGGCTGAGGTATTGGGTATTGATTTACTTTAGGCTGCCATGGATCGGGTCCAACTGATTCAGAGTAGATATTGGACAACCCAAAGTTGCTAGGAGAGTTATGCTGATAAGAGGGTTAGGCCTCTTGAGTTATTCGTTGGTAACAATGTTTGACTAAAATTTTCAACCATGAAGAGTGTGATGAGATTTGGAAAGAGGGGCAAGCTAAGTCCTAGATTCATTGGCTCGTTTGAGATTTTGAGGAGAGTTGGTAACGTAGCCTATGAATTAGCTTTCCCAGTGACACTATTTTCTATTCATCCTAATCTTCATATCTCTGTGCTCCTTGGTTCATTCTAGATGAGTCCCATGTGATTTCTTATGACTCTGTTAAGTTGGGTCAAGATTCGTCCTTTAAAGAGGAACCTATAGCTATATTAGATAGGTAGGTCCGGAGATTGAGATCCAAAGATATAGCTTCTGTGAAGGTCTAGTGGCAACACCGTTCTGTTGATGAGGCCACTTGGGAGTTGGAGTCTAACATGCGGGGTAGATATCCTAACCTTTCTAAGGCTTCAGGTACTCCTCTTTTTCTTATGTTCAAGGACGAACATTCTTTTTAGTGGTGAATGATGTAATGACCTTGTTGGTCATTTTTGGCTTTATCTATGAAGATTACTATTTTAGCATTTTGTAATTTGCTTTGGGCCTACTCTGAACTATTTTAATGTTTGGAATTGGAATCTTGAGTTTCAAAATTGAAAATATGAGTTTTGGTCTTTTTGAAGGCTTAAGTTGTTCAAAAAGTGAGTTTTTGTGTCATTCCAAGTTTTGGAGGTTGGATCAAGCATCCATCCATTCTATTAGCTCCAAAATGTTAAACTGAACTACAAGAAGTTGCAAAACGGAATTTGGAGTTAAAATGAGACTTTTAGTCCCAAAATTGTGATTTTAGTCATTTTTGGAACCAAAGTTTGCCTTTGATCAACATTTAAAGTTTTGAAACTCCAATCAGAGTTGCATTAGTTTCAACAGTTCTCGATGGTGAAACTAACATTAAAAGTGGTCTCTTCATAATTTTTGGAGTTGCCGAGGGTAGTTTTAGTATTTTGTGTTTAAACTAGTTTATTGGACTTGCATTCTTAAATGTGTAGTGGAGACCTCAAAATCAAATTTTGGTTACTCTGTTGAGTACGAATTGCTGTTTCTAATATGGATGCATACTTGGTTTGTGAAAATTTGATTTTGAATGAGTTTTAAATACTACTTTTAAGTTTTTGCTGTTGACTGATTTTTTCCGGTGCATAGTTGCTGGTGCAGGCAGTGTACTCCGCGTTCACAGACCTGATCTCCGCGTTCGTAGAGGGTTGGGATTGGTTAGGCTCTGCATTTGGGGACCTAGTCCCCCGCTCATGGAGAGCATTTCACTGGTCAGTTATAAAAACCCAAGCGACACCATTTTAAACCCATTTTGAACTTCTAAGCTATTTGGGGCGATTTTGAAGAATGCTTTCCGAAGATTTGTGTTTGGTAAGTGTTTCTAACAATAAACTAAACATTTATCATGCGTTTTATCTTATTTTATCCTTGATTTCATGATTTACATGTCTAAAATTGGATATCTTTGGTGTTTGTTTTTGAAACTATAAATGATGATTTCACACCCGTTTTTTACTAAATTTTAGTGGGATTTTCACTCATGAGCTCCATTTTTCATGTAGAACTCGATTTAAAGTCTATTTCCAGATTTGAGAACTTTGAATTTTTGAGCTATTGATGATCTAATGCATAGTTTATAAGTCAAGGGACTTTATGATGATTAAGGGATTGTATGTATGTATTGAATTCATGAAAGTATCTATAGTGTCGCAAGTTGACCATACCTTGGTGGGGGGTGACATGCCCAATCACCCTATTGAGAGGTGATATCCCTTGATCACCTCATTAGGGGATGGCATGCCCGTACTACCATGTCGAGGGGTATGTACCTTGACCACCTCGGTGGAGTGTGACATGGCCGTGCTACCACGTGGAGGGGTATGTACCTTGACCAGCTCATCGGGGGGTGACATGCTCGTACTACCACGTTGAAGGGTAGGTATCTCAATTACCTTCCAAGGGGGTGAAATGCCTTGGATTCCTAGTAATAGTTGCTTGGTCTATGATTATGGTCTTCTCCCACACATGTATTACATTCTATGCAAAATATGTGATTTACAAACATGTTTTACTTCAAGCATTGATCATGCATGCCATATTTATATTATACTTATCCATTGCCTATGATTATGCATTTTGACTATAATGGCTTATTTTTTGTTGCATTGCATCCTACATACTTAGTACATTGAAAAGTACTAACGCATACTCTATTCCTACATGACATTACCATGTAGGAATCAGAGCTCCTCATGATCATCCTCCACATGGTGAGATTTGGCATCTTGAAGATAAGCTTTGGTGAGTCCTCAGGTTCAGGGATATTAGCTATGCTACTATTGCTATTGCTATCTCTTTATGTTGAACATTTGAGACTATGAGGGTGAACTCCGAAGGTGTCTCGGCCCCTGCCCAATCTATGTTAAAAGTTTTGTTTGAACAATTGGTGTAATTATGCTATGGTATTGACTCTTGAATGTTTTATGGTTATCTAAGACTTCCCTTAATCCCATATTCCATACTTTATGTCTCTTGTTGTTGATATTTTTCTTCTGCGACCAAGGATGTGTGATTAATATGCTAAGAGGCTTGTTTGGGGAACACGAAATGTGATTGACATGCTAAGAGGCTTGTTTGGGGTTTCTTTGGGTTCCCCATTCACTGTGTCACATCTAGGCCCTATAATTGGGTTGTGAGACACTTGATATCAGAGCACTAGGTTATTGATCATCCTCGAAATCCAACACACCATGTCGATTAGGGTCTTGTTCATGGCTGTGAAGTACACCATGACCATGAGTAAGAGGCTATGAGGCATTTTAGGAAATGTTTCCCTTCTACATTATCTATGACGTGCTTTAGGAGTAAGTTAATGCTTTGTCCTCTAATAAATGTTCGTTGCTATTCTAGATCATGCCTATTCCAAGAGGAAGAAGAGTCTGTACTACCAAGGAGCAACTGGCCCCTCCCGCTCCTTAAGCTCCACAAGATAGGAAAGTGGCCCATGAAGAGTTTTGTGAAGCTATTACCATGCGGGCCCATGCCATGACCAAAAAAATCAACCAAGGGGCCCAAGCCCCTCGTGCTTCGACTCAGGCCTCTAGGGTAAGTGATTTTACTAGAATGAACCAATAAGAGTTCCATGGGTCCAAGGTGGATGAAGATCCTCAAGAATTCATTGATGAGGTGTATAAGTTATTGTCTATTATGGGGTTAACTCGGAGAACAAAGTAGAGTTGGCGGCCTACCAACTCAAAGGGGTGGCTCAACTATGGTTAACTCAGTAGAAGATGGAGAAGGGCAATGGTGATTCTATCCTTTGGGAAGAATTCAAAGTGGCATTTCTAAACCGGTTCTTTCCTATTGAGCTTAGGGAAGCAAAAATGATGGAATTTATGAATCTAAAGCAATGGTTGATGAGTGTCAGGGAGTATTCTCTTAAAATTCAACCAATTCTCCAAGTATGCCCCACAATTGGTTGCCAAGCCGAGGTCTAAGATGAACAAATTTGTGTCGAGTATGTCCAACTTGGTGAATGAGGAGTGTCATACCGCCATGTTCATGGTACTGTGGACATGTCCCGCCTCATGACATATGTGAAACAACTGTAGGGGGAAAAGTTGAGAAAGAAAAGAAGTGCTGAGGCGAGGGCCCATTTTGAAGGTGGAGTCCAAAATTCCAAGGGTGACCGGTTTCCTCAAGGCCATAAGTTCCAAGTCCAAGGGTCCTCCAATGCTCCTAATAGGAGATTTGCTAATGATGATCAAAGATTCCAAGGTAGTGGTGGTGGGGTACCAAATCCTGGGTGCCCAAGGTGTGAAAGAAGTCATAGTCATATATGTTTGAAGAATTCTAATGCTTGCTTTAGATATGGTGAAGTGGGTTATAATGTGATTGATTGTCCTCGTAATCCAAATAAGGATAGAGATGGTCGTCCACAAGGCCAAGGTGCAATGCAAGTCCAAAAAGAAGGGGAGGGTCACAAGGGGGTGTTCTAAAGCAAAATAGTTTCTATGCTCTTCAAGGGAGACAAGGAGTACATGAGGTGCCTGATGTCATCCTCGGTATGATAAAGGTTTTTGATTTTAATGTGTATGATTTGATAGATGCGGGTGCCACTCTTTCTTTCATTACTCCTTTTGTTGCCAAAAAGCTTCATGTTAGCCCGAGATATTGTGTGAACCCTATAAAGTGTCTACCCCCATTGGTGAGTCCATTGTTGCCAGAAGAGTCTATAGAAATTGCCCCGTATTCATACTGCATAAACTCTTGTGATTTTGTCGTGTTAGATATGGTGGATTTTGATGTCATTCTAGGGATGGATTGATTGCATAGATATTATGCTTCTATTGATTGTAGAACCCGTTGGGTCAAATTCCAATTCCCTAACGAGCCCGTGCTTGAGTGGGGAAGTTGTGATGTAGTGGCCAAGGGTAGATTCATTTCTTGTCTTAAAGCCCAAAACTTAATTTCTAAGGGTCATCTCTATCATCTTGTAAGGGTTAGGGATATTGAGTCCAAAGTCCTTACTATAGAGTCGGTTCCAGTGGTTAATGAGTTCCTTGATATCTTTCTCGATGAGCTTCTCCGTGTTCCTCCCGAAAGGGACATGGAGTTTGGTATAGACCTCCTTCCTGATACTCAACCCATTTCTACTCTCCTTTATGGCCCCGATGGAGTTGAAGGAGTTGAAAGAGCAATTGAGAGATTTGTTGGAAAAGAATTTTACGAGGCCTAGTAATTCCTCTTGGGGTGCACCGGTGTTATTAGTAAAGAAGAAGGATGGTTCTCTTAGAATGTGCATTGATTACAAGCAACTTAATAGAGTCACCATCAAGAATAAGTAAACTTTACCAAGGATTGATGACCTTTTTGATCAACTTCAAGGGGCTAGTCACTTCTCTAATATTGATTTTCGCTCCAGGTATCACCAAGTGAAAGTGAGGGAGTGTGACATTCCCAAGATGACTTTTCGGACTAGTTACGGGTACTTTGAGTTTGTGGTAATTTCCTTTGGGTTGACTAATGCACCGGCTATATCGATGGATCTTTTTGAATAGGGTCTTTAAACCCTACCTTGACTTGTTTGTGGTGGTTTTTATTGATAATATCTTGATTTAGTCCCATAGTGAGGAGGAGCATGTGAATCACTTGAGGGTGGTATCACAAATCTTGAGGGAGGAGAAGTTGTATGCTAAATATAAAAAATGTGAGTTTTGGTTGAAAGATGTTGCATTTTTGGACTGTGGTGTCGGGTGATGGTATTAAGGTAGATCCTAAGAAGACGAAGGTGATTAGAAATTGGCCTAGACTATTGACTCCATCGGATGTTAGAAGTTTCTTAGGTTTGGCAGGTTCTTACTGGAGGGTTGTAAATGGTTTCTCTTCTATTGCTTCTCCCATTACTAAGTGACTCAAAAGAAGGCAAAATTTTTATGGACTGATTAGTGTGAAAAGTTTTTCCAAACTTTGAAAGATAAGCTTGTCTCCGCTCCTATTTTGTCTCACTGGAAGGGTTGGAAGGGTTTGTTGTGTATTGTGATGCCTTAAGAATTTGTTTGGGGTGTGTTTTGATGGAAAGTGGTAAGGAGATAGCATGTTCCTCTAAACAACTTAAAGTGCATGAGAAGAATTATTCCACCCATGATCTTGACTTGGTGGCCGTGGTATTTGCTTTAAAAATTTTGCATCATTACTTGTATGGGGTCCACGTTGATGTGTTTACTGATCATAAGTGTCTCCAATATGTGTTCATCCAAAAAGATCTTAACTTGGGAAAAAGAAGGTGGTTAGAGCTTCTTAAAGATTATGATATGAGTATGCATTATCACCTCGACAAAGCTAATATTGTGGCCGATGCTCTAAATGGGGTGTCTATGGGTAATCTAGCTCGTGTAGGTGATAGTGGCAAAGAGGTGGCTAGAGAGGTTCATCGGTTGGCTAGATTAGGGGTTAGGTTGGAAGAAGTTGATAATGGTGGTGTAGTGGTTGTTGATGGTTCTAAGTTTTCATTGATTGAGGAGTTAAAGGCAAAACAAGACCTTGACCCCGCCTTGCTAGAGTTTAAGGCCTTGGTGAGAGATAGAAGAGTGGAGGTTTTCTTCCAATATGGAGATGGTGCCTTTAGGTACCAAGGTAGATTGTGTGTACCTAGTGTTGATGACTTGAGAAAGAAGATTTTAGATGAGGCGTAAAATTCTTCCGATTCCATTCACCCTAGTTCTACAAACATATATAGAGATTTGAGGGAAGTGAATTGGTGGGGTGGTATGAAGAGGGACATTGCGAAGTTCATATCCAGATGTCATAATTGCCAATAAGTAAAAGTCGAACATCAAAGGCCGGGTGGCCTAGCCCAAGACATAGAGATTCCTACTTGGAAGTGGGAGGAAATCGACACATATTTTGTGGTTGGGTTGCCTAATACTAGGAAGCATTTTGATTCTAATTGGGTTGTGGTTGACAGAATGAAAAGGTCAGCTCATTTCTTACCGGACAAAACTACTTATGGTACAAAGATTATGTAAAATTGTATATTCATGAGTTGGTTAGATTGTATAGGGTGCCTTTGTATATCATTTCAGATTGTGGTGCTCCATTCACTTCTCACTTTTGGAGGTCTTTCCAAAGAGGTCTTGATACCAAGGTTAAGCTTCGCACGACCTTTCATCCTCAAACGAATGGCCAAGCCGAGAGGACTATCCAAACCCTTGAGGATATGCTTAGAACTTGTGTTTTGGCATTTAAGGGTAGTTGAGATTAATATCTTCCACTCATTGAATTTGCTTACAATAATAATTATCACTCAAGCATCGATATGGTTCCTTTTGAAGCTCTTTATGGTAGGTATTGTAGATCACCGGTTGGGTAGTTTGAAGTGGGGGAGATGGCTTTGCTAGGTCAGGACTTGGTCATTGAAGCTTTGTAGAAGGTGAGGTTGATTAAGGAGAGATTAGAAACAACCCAAAGTGTACAAAAGACCTATTCTGATGTGAGTAGAAGAGATCTTGAGTTTGAGGTTGGTGATTGGGTTTACTTGAAACTCTCACCCATGAAGGGTGCATTCCGATTGGAACGAAGGGTGAATTGAGCCCAAGGTTTATGTGTCCTTATAGAGCATTGAGGAGGATTGGGAAGGTGACCTATGAGTTGGAGTTGCCCATTGATATGAATATGATTCATCCGATTTTCCATGTATCTATGTTGAGAAAGGCTGTTGTTGACCCTAGTACTATAGTGCCTTGGATGTTGTGGGTGTGGTAGAAGATTATTTGACTTACGAGGAGGTTCCAATAGAATTTTTTGATAGACAAGTGAAGAGGTTGAGAAACAAGGATGTAACTTTCGTCAAGGTCCTTTGGAGAAACCAACAAGTTGAAATGCCATATGGGAAGTCAAGATGGACATGCAAAAGCGTTACCCATATCTCTCCATTCTACTCAAGCAGGAGGTATTAATATAAGTTCCCCTATGTGATTTCAAGTCTTAAGTTTCATCCCTTATGTCATTTTGCATGCATTCATGTTTACCTTGACAAGTTTATGGTGATTTTTGACATTCATATTGAAATTTTTGGAATGATTTTAGATGAATTTTTTGCATTCATATGTTAGCTGAATTCTCATGATTACTTTTCTTATCTACGCATCTTCGACATTCAGGGACGAATGTTCCCAAGGGGTAGATATTGAAATGCCCTAAAAGGCCCTAAAAATGCTCTTCGGAAATGCTCATAATCATAATTTTTATATATCTCAAAATTCGTGCGTGATATTGAAAATCCAACTTCATATTCTTGATCAGGAGGCACAATTGACTAGAGAGTGGGTATAACCCCAATTTTAGAGGACCCGTAGCGATATTTCATTTTCGCCAAATTCTAAATTTTTTGTAGAGGTCCGCGATGTGAACCCATTGCGGAGGTGTGTTTGCACTTCCTTGATTTTTCTGTTTTGGCACAAAACATTATCGTCTTGGCCCCATGCCCACCTAAGCATAAAAGCACCTTACGTAGCCATTTTTTTAACTTTATATCACTCAATACACTTTCAAAAACCCTCTCTAACACAACCAAATATTTCATCCAAATTCAAGTGTCCCAAGCTTAATCCTGGATCTCAAAAACTTCAATCAAGCTTCATGTTCCCATTCAAATATACATCAAGGAAATCCCCAAATTTAAAGTATGTGTGTTTCAACCATTGGGTCCTTTCACCTTGCTGCCCAACCTTCCTTTTTATGAAATTTGCATGTTTTTAAGTTGTATTACTTATGAGTGTTACTTATTATGAATTATGATTACAAGTTATGCTAGGATTTATGAAATGATGATTGGAAACACATGTCTACCTATTTCAAGCTAATACTATGAGATGTTTTGTCTATTGTGACTATGCATATTTTGGGTTATGAAACTATGAGATTTGATGATGGATTTCAAGGTATCTTACATGAGGGTTTTACTATGTTTTGGTGGGTTGATTTACATTATGTTTTCTCACATTATTCCACTCTTGAATTGCATGATTTTGAACTAGCATTGCACACCTGTGAAGTGTTTGATAAAATATCTTGACAAGGATTCTTGAGCTATTGATAATCTAATGCATGGTTTATAAGTTAAGGGACTTTATGATGATTAATGGATTGTATGTATGTATTGAATTCATGAAAGTATCTATAGTGTTGCAAGTTGACCACACCTTGTTGGGGGGTGACATGCCCAATCACCTTGTTGAGGGGGTGATATACTTTGACCACCTCGTCGGGAGGGGGGGATGATATGCCCATACTGCCACGACAAAGGGTATGTACCTTAACCACCTCATTGGGGGGTAACATGCCCGTACTACCATGTCATAGGGTATGTACCTTGACCACCTCATTGGGGGAGGGGGTAACATGCCCGTACTACCACATCGAGCGATAGGTACCTCAATCACCTTCCAAGGAGGTGACATGCCTTGAATTCTGAGTAATAGTTGCTTTGTCTATGATTATGGTCTTCTCCTACAGATGTATTATTTCTATACAAAATATGTGATTTACAAACTTGTATTACATAAAGCATTCATCATGCATGCTATATCAATATTATACTTATCCATTGCCTATGATTATGCATTTTGACTATATTGACTTATGTCTTGTTGCATTTCATCCTGCAAACTTAGTATATTCAGACGTACTAACACATACTCTATGCCTACATGATGTTACCATGTCGAAACCGGAGCTCTTTATTATCATCCTCCTTGTGGATAGTTTTGTCATCTTGAAAACAAGTTTTAGTGAGTCCTCAAGTTTGGCGACACTAGCTATTGTGCTATTTCTTTTATTATTTCTTTATGTTGAACATTTGATACTATGAGGGTGAGCCCGGAAAATGTCTTGGCCCTCGCCCAATCTATGGTAGAGATGTTGTTTGAACAATTGATGTAATAATGCTATGATCTTGACTCTTGAATGTTTTCTGATTATCCAAGACTTCCCTTAGTCCCGTTTTTCCTACTTTATGTCTCTTGTTGTTGTTGATGTTTTGCTTCCACGACGAAAGATGTGTCATTGATATGCTAAGAGGCTTATTTGGGGTTCCTTCGGGTTCCCTAATAATCGTGTCACGTCTAAGCCCCAAGCCTGGGTCCTGACATCCGGTTTGGCATGCATTGTATATATGTTGCATAGGCCCTTTGATAAGTGTTTCATTTGAGATCTGTTTAGTGGCGCCAGAGTTCGTCGAGACATACTATATTTGATATCCATCTATTACTATTATTATGTATTTATATACTGTTTAGTGACTCCAGAGTTTGCCGAGGTGTGTTATTATTGTTATGTATTTATATACTATTTAGTTACACCTGAGTCTTCTAAGCATGTTATTATTGTTATGTATTTACATACTGTTTAGTGGCGCGATAGTCTATCAAGGAATGTTGTTCTTGTTATGCTTTATATAACATTTGGTGGCACTAGAGTCTACTGAGATATCATCACCACTAGAGTCCATCGTGGTACCATAACCCCATCCACCGGCGCCAGCGTCCGCCGAGGTATCATCAACGCTAGAGTCTGTCATGGTATTATAACCCTCTCTATCGATGCCAGCATCCGCCGAGGTGTTATCAGCACCAGCGGCCATCATGAAACTTGAGAGACCTTGTATATGGTCTAATGAGACACCCATGGGTTCTACCTTATAGCTTCAGCTCGGTAGATGTATATATCGGCACCAACGTTAGCTGCATTTCCACCTCCTGAATTGATTCCATACATTGTATATGAATTGCATCTTTGACTATCATTGATATTTGATTCTATTTGTATGTATATAATTTACATTGTGCACTAACCCTTTTCTTGCAGGTGATTGTATTTTTCGTTATTGCATACTTGTTAAATTTCTCATACCAGTCGGTTGAACCTACTAGGTATATTTCGATGTACTAACCCCTACTTTGTTTCCTCCCAGCAAATCAAATACAGGGACATGCGCAGGGTAGTTGATCACTCTAATTGAGTAATTCTGGTTCCATCCTAGTCTTATCGGTGAAGCTCAGACTTCGAGTTATCGTGGATCTTTGGGACTCACTTTTTTGTTTTCTTTCAGATATTGTACTAGCTGTTATGAGATAGTTTTGTATCTTATTCTGAGGAAGTTGTATTTGCCTACCATACTATTTAGATGCTCCTGAGCTCATAACTCCATGTTTCGGGAGATTCCTTATATCTTATGAGTTTGTTCTGCTTTACTAATCTTTTGGTTGTGATCTATTTTTGGTCATGACATTAAGGTGGGAATGTTTACCCATATTTTGATGAAAGTAAAGTTGATGGACATGTCACGACCCAAGCCTAGGGCCTAGATATGACACGGCGAATGGGGAACCCGAAGGAACCCCAAACAAGCCTCTTAACTTGTCATTACATATCGTTGGTCGAGGAAGCATATAAACAACATAACAGAGTAAGAATAGAGGGCAACATGACTAAGGGAAATGCTTGCATAACATCATTATCAAGAGACAAGAGTTAACCTCATATCATAGATACATAACATGTCCAATAAATAGCTCTAATACATAAATAAGAGCGGGCGCCAAGACAAATCAACTGGGCTAACCGTCATAGTCAAAATAGACAATAAATAAGAATGTCTCAAACAATAATAAGAGCAACATAGACTAGGGTCCCCAAAGTGGAGGACTCACCAACTAGCTTGAGTAGTATCAAACTAGCCATGTGGAGGAGGATGACTGACTTGGGCACCGGTTCCTACATGGTGTTATCATGTAAGCAAGAGTGTTAGTATGTTTGAATGTACTATGTATGTAGGATGCAATGCAACAAGAATTAGGAATTATAGTCAAGATGCGTAACAATAGGGAATAGACATAATATAACAATATGACATGTATGACCTATGCATAAGTAAACATGCTTAAGTAACTCATGCTCATATAGGATATCATATGTGTAGAAGAAACCAAGCTTTTCAAGGTACAAACCCCTTGGTGGTTGATGATGGTTTCACCCCATCAACTTGGCGGTGTGGTACAAACCCCTCACATCATTGATGATAATAACACCTTATCAACACGGTGGCGAAGTACAAACCCCTCACATGGTTGATGAGTACAAACACCCACCTCGGTTACCCGGGCTCTTAACCCCCCTGATCGGGTATGGTCTAATGTAACACTTATATCAAGTATATCATGTACATAAGGTCATTTCATCATTATATAGTCATTCATATCATATCTCATGCTTTAGACCTTCAACTTCTCAAGAAACCATATCCGGACATTTTGTCAAACACGTAGAGGGTGTGTAATGCTAGTATAAAACCATGAAATATAGAGATGAAATCATGCAAGAAAATCCATTGTAAAACCATCAATCAACACCTTACAACACCCACAAGCAATATACATCAAAACCTCCCATCAAATCTTACAATAGATCTAAGATTTATAGCTCAAAACATAGCAAATCAATCATAACTTTACATAGCTTTAACATAGTGTGCAGTGAATTTCATAATAAGCAAGACCCATTTGTAAATCAACTTTAAATCATACAATTTTAGTAAAAGGAGGCTTGGGTATTATGGGTGGAAGGAACCAATGAAAGAAACCCACATACCTTAGCTTAGAGATGAGCTTCGTGAAGATTGGGGATGGAGATTTGAAGCTTGAAGAAGAACCTTGAAGGAGAACCTTAGTTTGGGATGAGGGTTTGGGACTTGAATTTGGGAGTAAAAATATGGCTATGTTTTTGACTGAGTATTTGGAAATGTTTTGGATAATATGAGGGTGAAATTTGACTTAGTATAAGTAAAAACACGTTTGGGAATACTTAGGCTCAAGACATAGAAGTCTTGGACCGAACTAAAAAAAAATAGGCACCATTTTACACAGAGGCGCGTCGCGAGGGGGTTGTGGATTCCTCTTTGGATTTCATACCTTGAAAAATTATAATTGCCAATCTTTCGCTCTTAAATCGAGGTTAGACCCTTCTCCCCCTAAGTTTGACCCCTTGAATAAGAATATGAAGTCAGATTTTCGAAACCATGAATGGATTTTTATATATATGGAATTTTAAATTCTGTGGACTCCGAGGTACTTTTTCGGGCACTTTTTGGGGTCGTTTCAATATCTGCCCCTTGGGAACATTCATCCCCGTATGTAACAGAGACATACTAGACAAGAATGATTATAGACAAAGTAGCCCCAACTAAAATGCAACATTACATTTAAACACTATTTTCAAAATCTCAACATTAGTGTAAAATCATCATAAACTTGCCAACTTAAACCTGAATGCATATGAATGACATAGGAGATGATACACAAGATGTGAAATCACATAGGAGACTTATAATTAGTACCTTAGGCTTTAGTGGAGTTGAAAAGATAAGGATACCACTTTTGCAAGTCCACTTTATCCTCCAAAGTAGCACATTCGATTTGTTGGTTCCTCTAGAGGACCTTAACGGATTTCACCTCCTTGTTCCTCAATCTCTTCACTTGCCTATCTAGGATCTGAATCGGAATCTCCTCATAAGTCATGTTATCCTCAACAACACCTACAACATCAAGAGTCACAATAGTATTAGGATCACCAACACATTTCCTTGACACAGTGACATGAAACACCAGATGGACCAAATTCATTTCACTAGGCAACTTCAATTTAGAAGATTTCTTGCGAAACCTCCTCAAGACCTCATAAAGAATAAAATATCTTGGACTAAAGTTCCCGTTTTTACCAAAACAGACCATACCATTCATAGGAGAAACTTACAAATAAACCCAATCACCCATTTTGAATTCAAGGTCTCTTCTTCTCACATCCGCATAGGATTTTTGATGACTTTGGGATGTATTCAAACTTTCCCTAATCATTCTAACATTCTCAAGAGCCTCCATAACCAAATCTGATCCCAGTAAAACCATCTCTTAAACCTCAAACCAACCGACTGGTGATCTACAATGTCTCCCATAAAGAGCCTCAAAAGGAGCCACATCGATGCTAGCGTGATAGCTATTGTTATAAGCAATCTCAATCAAAGGAAGATGGTTATACCAACTACCCCTCAACTCCAATACACAAGCCCTTAGCATATCCTCTAGTGTTTGAATGGTTCTTTCAACTTGGCCATCTGTTTACGGGTGAAAGGCCGTGCTAAGTTAAACTTTTGTACCAAGAACCCTTTGAAAAAACCTCCAAAAGTGTGAAGTGAAATGTGAACCATGATATGATATGATGGACAAAGGAACCCCATGCAACCTCACCAACTCATGGATGTACAACCTTGAATACTCTTTAGCCCCATATATGAACTTGAGAGAATACTCTTTCACACTCATGTATTCTTTCTTGGGGTTTATGAACTCTTGCACTTTAGCCTTCCTCAACTCCAAGAGGAAGTACCTATCAAAAAATGTCACTTTGAACTCTTCCCAACCAACTTGGCTCGCTTCCTCATCTATTTCTTCAATCTATTGATCATACCAAATCTTAGCCACCGCTTTCAATTAATAAGACAAAAGATCAACCTTCTCCTCAACTCTTATCAAGAAACTCGACCGAATTCTCGTCAACTTTTGATCTATGAAACTCCGGTGGGTTCATCCTCATGAGATCATGAACTCTTATCTCCAAGGTAGGTTCTTGAGGAGAAATAACAACCTCTCTATCAGCTTAATTAGCCAAAGCTTGGGCCAACATTGTAAAGGCATTCCTAAAATCGGAGTGAGAAACATTCTCCTCTTATTGCTTCGGAGGGACTTGATCTTCATTCTCACCCCTTGTAAAGGTGCTCTTCTAGGTGGCATTATCTAGAAATGACACATAGGGAATCATTAGTTAGAGCAATAATGTTGAGATACCTCTAATAGCCTAGAATGAATAATAATGAAGTAAAACATTTCCTAAAACTCCTCATAGCTTCCTATTCATAAATGTGGCATGCTTCACACCTATGAACAAGACTCTACTTGACGAGGCGTGTTGGATTTCTGGGACTATTAACAAACCTAGTGCTTTGATATCAAGCTTGTTATGATTAGGACTAAGGCCTAGACGTGACACGATGAATGGGAAACTCGAAGACAACCCAAGCAAGACTCTTAACATATCATTTGCACATATTTGGTTGTGGAATATAAAATAGGCACACAAAAAATAATTGTAAGGGATAGGGGCTTATGGCTCATGGTATGGGGATGAATATGGGAAATGACTTTATATTGACCACCTAACAAGCAATATCTAAGGGGAGGGTTAGTATAATTCTAGAGATGGGGAATAAGGACTTAGGAATTTCATTACTTTCCATCAACGTTATCAAATAACATCACATAGAAGAGAGGGACTAAAGGATAGGTCTCCATAAAAGCTCAAACATAGCATAGTGAGTACATAGCATAACATAGTATGGTATGTAACAACACCTCTAAGTGTAAATAGAACAGGAGAAAAGACATGTCCAAGGCTCAGCCTCAACATAGAAAGTAAAGTACTAGTGTCTCAAGATAATAAAGATAGAATGTAGGACAGTGTCCCCAAAATAAAGCACTCACCATAATACCAGTCTTCATGAATCCAAGCTAGCCACACAGAGGAGGATAAATAGGAGCTTCGGTTCCTACATGGTTAGATCATATAGGCAAAAAGTATTCATTAGTACTTGAAATGTAATAGCATGTGGGGTGTAATGTAATAATAGATAATAAGATTCATAATCATATACAATAGAATATAAGCTTAAGATTTTATTCATTAGCATGTTTTAATGGAACTTGCATAAAACATAACATTCATATTATCATACATATGTGGGAGAAGAGCATAACCGATATAGACCATGTGAGCTACTACGTGAAAGCTGATGTACTGTCAAAATACAATACTTTTGATGCCTAAAATAAGGGATTTTGTGAGTTCTTAATGTGAATTTTTATGGGTTTTATCAGTTTTTGTGTTGTTATTGCAGAAAAGGTAGGTTGGCATGATTTTGGGAGAAAAGTACAGATTTTGCTGAGATGCAGGACATACGATCTCACCTACGACTCGTAGTCCAAGATACGAGTTGTAGGGTGATCTCATTGCAAGAACCAATGAGCAAAAAAATTAGAAATCTGCTAAGTGGAGGTCAGCCTTACGAGGAAACCCTACGAGTAGTAGGTCTCACGGTGAATCATATAGGTTGACTTGTAGCAAGAAATAGAGAGCAAAAATTTTAGAACAAAAACTGAAGGCCTAATCTATGAGAAGAGAATACAAATTGTAGTCCAAGCAATGTCTCTTACCATTGGGTCGTAACAGATAAGTCCAAAATGCCAAGTGCCTGATACAAGAGCCCGATTATGACTCTTAGTTCACCCTACGAGTCGTATCTGTGAGATGTACCTGCTGCTAGCTGTCTTTTATACATAATTGTTTGGTTTAATTTTTTAGATACTATAAATACTTTATGTTAGGATTTATTTGAAGGAGATACTAGACTTGAGATTTTGAATTTTTCTCTCTAGAATATTTTAGGGTTTTTGTGTAGATTCTCATTTTCTGTTGGAAAACCCACTTTTGGATATTTCAAATCTTATATTGGATTTATTCTCCATCTATCAAGCTTGTGGTTTGCAACTTGTGTTATCTACCTTTTTTGCTTTGGGTAAAATTCTCAACTATGCTTTCTGTTTACATTCTTGTTGATTTTGCCATACCCAGGAGTAGCTAAGAACCCACAACTTAAGGTTGTGGGAACCATAGGTAGATGACTTGAGATAACCTAGATTTATTGCATTTCTATGATTAGGGTTTTGCATGTATTATTTATTTCCCTTCATTTTGATTGTTGTTCGGTGATGGCCAACACTAAACCCCGCCTACTATCATGGTCCTAACCAAGACAGTGACAAATAGGAAAAGGGAAGTAAATGACAGGATTTGATTAATGTGTTCTCATCTAATCAACCAAACCTAACCAATGGGAGGTTGACTGGGACAATGGGTAACGGTTAGTTGGCACACCATGGTTGCCGACCACACGCTATGGTGAAGTTCGACCTTCACCTTCGTAAGAGGGTTGGAAGAACCTAAGTTACTATCTTGCATGCAAATTCCTAATTATAGTTATATTGTTTTGGGTAATTGAGTCAATGAACCACGAGGAACACAATTCCTAAATTGTCCCTAAATTTGTGTGTTTCCTCGCATAGTAGTATAACGCTTATTTTATTTTTGTTTTCAAAACACAAACCCCCCCTTTTGGAGATTTTAGTCATAAATACTCTAAATGATTGATAGTGAATTCTTGTAATCAAGTCTTGTATTCCCTATGATTCGATCCTAACCTTCAGTTAGGTTAATTGCTGACAGCGAACGCTTTCTTATTGGAGCGTGAACAACATCAATATCCAACGAACTCCCTCCATTGGGAAAAAAAGGCCAATGAACTCCTTCCATTAGGTAAAAGGGAAATTTACTTACCATAGTAGATGTGCAAAGCTTAGTTCGCAATTGCGTCTTTCATGATCATAATGGCTTACATGGATCTTCTAGCCTAAGCCTAACCTACAAGGACTCCTATGGTGGTATATAGTTTGAGAGACAAAGGGTTTCTACCAAGACTCTCTAGTCGAATACCACCTCTATGCCTTATTCAGTACTAAGTTATTCCCATGGAATACATTTAAAAACATAGGCATAATCATAATCATCATAAACTTGAAAGCATAGTTTTGACATCATATAAATATAGGAGTAACTCATCTTAACTTGAGTTCCACATGTAGGGCATTCCCCTCTTAAAAAGGATCTATATTTAACATAGCTTTAAGGGATTCAAGACATCATAAGTTTAACTTTCATAATCTTTTATTGAACCCTCATCCTTGGAGATTATAATCCCTTTCATAACTTTGAAATGATGTGTCATGACCCAAGCCTAAGGCCTAGACGTGACACAACGAATAGAGAACCTGAAGGGACCCCAAACAACCCTCTTAACTTATCATTACACATCATTGGTCGCAAAATAATATAAAAAGGCATAAAGAGTAAGAATAGGGGCAAAGGGGCTAAGGGGAAAGCTTATATAGCATCATAATAAAGAGAAAAAGAGTCAAAGCTTATACCGTAGGTACATAGCATGTCCAACAAACACCTCTAATACTTAGATAAGAGCAGGGGCCAAGAAAAAGAAACTAGGCTCACCCTCATAGTCAAAATAGAAAATAAAGAAGAGCGTCTCAATACATAATAAGAGAAATATAAACTAAGGTCTCCGAAGTGGAGTACTCACCAACTAGCTTGAGTAGTACCAAACTAGCCAAGTGGAGGAGGAGGATGATCAACTTGTACACCAGTTCCTACATGCTGATATCATGTAGGAAAGAGTATGCGTTAGTACGTTTGAATGTACTAAGTATATAGGATGCAATGCAACAAAAGATAGGCATTTTAATCAAAATGCTTAAGAATAGGCAACAAGCATAATATAACAAAATGGCATATATGATCAATGCATAGTAAAACATGCTCAAGTAACTCATGCTCATATACGATACCATATGTGTAGAAGAGACCACGCTAGATTTCCAAAGTACAAACCCCTTGGTTGGTTGAAGATGGTCTCACCCCATCACCCTGTTGGTATGGTACAAACCCTCACATGGTTGATGTTAATTTCATCTTATCACCCTGGTTGCAAAGTGCAAACCCCTCACATGATTGATGAGTATAAACCCCCACCTCGGTTATCAAGGTACAAACCCTTCGACAAGGTTATCGAGGCTCTTAGTCCCCTCGGATCGAGCATGGTCTAATGCAACAATTTATATAGATTTTATCATATACATAAGCTCTTTTCAACATCATAACATCAATCATACCATATCTCATTCTTTGGACCTTTAATTCCTCAAGAAATTATAACCGAACATTTTATCAAACACTTGGTGAGTGTGTAATGGTAGTATAAAACTATGAAGTATGGGGACGAAATCATGCAAGAAAATCCATTGTAAAACCATCAATCAACACATTTCAACACCCTCAAGTAATATACATCAAAACTCCTCATCAAATCTTACAATAGGTCCACGATTTATAGCTCAAAACATAGCAAAACAGTCACAACTTAGCTTTTATAGCTCATAGACATGTTCATACTAGTAGACCCAATTGTAAAATCAACTTTAAATCATGCAAATAGAGTAGAAAGGAGATTAGGGCACTATGGTTGCAAGGACCGAATGGCTAAAACCTACGTACCTTAGCTTTGAGGAAGCTCTTGATGAAGACTGAAAATGGAGGCTTGAAGCTTGAAGGAAATCCTTAGTCTCGGGTGAGGGTTTTGTGGCTTGAATTTAGGAGTGAAAGATATGGGTAAGTGCTTGAGAGGATATTGGGGAATGTTTAGGATGATATGAGGGTGAAATATGACTATGTATAAGTAAAAACATGTTTGGGAAAACTTAGGCCCAAGACGTAAAAGTCTTGGACCAAACTAAAAAAATAGTCACAAAATAAGTAGAGGCGCGTCGTGGAAGGGGCGCGCTTTACTCTCTCGAATTTGAATTTTTTGAAAATTTTGAATTTTGATACGGTTGCTATAAAATTGGGATTAGATCCTTTGCCTTCTAATTATGACCCCCTGAACAAGAATATGAAGTCAAATTTTTGATATCGCGCACGGATTTTGAGATATATGGAATTTAAATTTTCGGGCATTCCAAGGCACATTTTCGGGCACCTTTTTGGGGTCGTTTCAATATCTCCCTGTTGGGAACATTCATCCCTGAATGTAAAAGAGATGTACAGGACGAGAGTGATCATAGACAAATTAGCCCCAACAAGGATGTAACATTACATTTAAAACCCATTTTCAAAATTTCAACATAAGTGTAAAATCGTCATAAGTTTGCCCACTTAAACATGAATGCATATGAACGACATAAGGGCTGGAATATAAGACTTGGAATGACATAAGGGACTTAAAGTTAGTACCTTAGGCTTGACTGAACTGGAAAATATAAGAATACCTCTTTTGCATGTCCGCTTCGGCCTCCCATGTAGCACTTCCGACTTGTTGGCTATCTAAAGGACCTTAATGGATGCCACTTCCTTACTCCTCAATCTTTTCACTTGCCGATCCGAAATCTAAATCGGAACCTCCTCTTAAGTCAAGTTACACTCAACAACACCCACCACATCAAGAGGTACAATAGTAACAGGATCACCAACACATTTTCTCAACATAGAGACGTGGAACACCGAGTGAACCAAATTTATTCCACTAGGCAACTTCAACTCATAAGCTACCTTGCCAATCCTTTATCACCTCCTAAGGACCAACATATTTTGGAATCACCTTCCCAGTTTTACCAAAACGGACCACACCATTCATTGGAGAAACTTTCAAATAGACCCAATCACCCACTTTGAATTCAAGGTCTCTTCTTCTCATATTGGCATAGGATTTTTGACGACTTTGGGCTGTTTTCAACCTTTCCCTGATCATCCTAACCTTCTACAGAGCCTCCATAACCAGGTCCAGTCCCAATAAAACCACATCTCCAACCTCAAACCAACCAATCGGTGATCTACAACGTCTCCCATAAAGAGCCTCGAAAGGAGGCATACGATGCTAGAGTGATAGCTATTGTTGTAGGCAAACTTAATCAATGGAAGATGATCATCCCAAATACCCTTAAGCTCCAAGACACAATCCCTAAGCATATCCTCAAGTGTTTTAATGGTTCTTTCATCTTGGCTATCCGTGTGAGGGTGAAAGGCCGTACTAAGGTGATATTTTGTACCAAAACCCCTTTGAAAAGACATCCAAAAGTGTGAAGTGAATTGTGCATCACGATCCTATATGATGGACAAAGGAACACCATATAACCTCACTAACTCATGGATGTACAACCTTGCATACTCTTTAGCCCCATATATAGTCTTAACCGGTAGAAAATAAGTTGATTTAGTCATCCTATCAACCACAACCCAAATGGAATCAAAATATTTCCTCGTATCTGGCACCCAACCAAAATATCCATATTAATTACCTCCCACTTCCAAGTAAGATTCTCTATGTCTTGGGTCAGTCCACCCGACCTTTGATGCTCAACTTTGACTTGTTGACAACTATGGCAACTCGAAACGAATTTGGTAATGTCCATCTTCATGCCTCCCCACTAATACACATCCCTCAAGTCTCTATACATTTTGGTGGAAATGGGGTGGATAGAATAAGAAGAATTATGGGCCTCATCAAGAATTTTCTTTTTAAAACCATCAATACAAGGCACACACAACCTACTTTGGTACCTAAAGGCACCATCTCCCTCTTGGGAGAAAACCTCTACTTTGCCCCCGTTCACCAAGACCTTCAATTCAAGCAAGGAGGAGTCAAGATCTTGTTTTGCTATCACTTCATCAAATAATGAAGACTTAGACCCATCAACAACAAAAACACCATCATCACCAACCTCTTCCAACCTAACCCCCAATATCCAATTGTTGTACCTCCCTAGCTATTTCTTGTCACCACCTTCGACATGGGCTAGGCTACCCATAGACACCCTACTCAAAGCATCCGCCATCACTTTTGCCTTACCTGAAAGATAGTGTAGACTCATATCATAATCTTTAAGAAGTTCTAACCATCTTTTACGACACAAATTGAGATCTTTTTGAGTGAAGACATATTGGAGGCTCTTGTGATCGGTGGACACATCAACGTGCACCCCATACAGGTAGTGATGCCAAATCTTTAATGCAAACACAAACATGGCTAACTCTAGATCATGGGTAGTGTAGTTCCTTTCATGTACCTTGACTTGTCTAGAAGCATAAGCTATGACCTTACCATTTTGCATCAACACATAACCCAAACCAACCTGGGAAGCATCACTATACACTACAAATCCCTTAAGCCTATCCGGTAGTGACAATATAGGAGCAAACACAAGCTTGTCTTTCCATGTTTGGAGGCTCTTCTCACACTCATCGGTTCGCACAAACTTAACCTTCTTTTGAGTAAATTTTTTCATTGGGGAAGCAATGTAGGAGAACCTATTCATAAACCTTCTATAATAACCTACTAGGCCGAAGAAACTCCTAATATCTGATAGGGTCAATGGTCTAGGACAATTTCTAATCACAATGATCTTCTTAGGATCCACCTCAATACCATTCCCCGACACCACATAACCTAAGAATGCAACCTCCTTCAACCTAAATTAACACTTTTCATACTTGGCATACAATTTCTCCTCTCTCAATCTTTGCAACACAACCCTCAAATGACCCATATGCTCCTCTATATTATGTGAATAGATCAAAATATCATCAATGAAGACCACAACAAAGGAATCAAGGAAGGGTTTAAAGACCCTATTCATTAGGTTCATGAAGATGGCCAGTGCATTGGTCAACCCAAAAGATATCACCACAAACTCATAATGCTTATATCTAGCCTAGAAGGCCGTCTTGGAAATATCATACTCCGTCACCCTCACTTGATGATACCCAGAATGAAGATAAATTTTAGAGAAAATGCTAGCCCCTTGGAATTAGTCAAACAAATCATCAATTCTTGGAAGAGGATATCTGTTCTTTATAGTGACCATATTGAGTTGCTGATAGTCAATACACATCCTAAGGGACCCATCCTTCGTATTTACAAACAATACCGGTACATCCTAAGGTGATTGACTAGGACTAATAAATCCCTTCTCTAACAAATCTTTTAATTGGTCCTTTAACTTCTTCAACTCCGCCGGGGCCATATAGTAAGGGAGAATAGAAATGGGTTGAGTATTGGGAAAGAGATATATGCAAAAATATATCTCCCTTTCGGGAGGGACATCGGGAAGGTCATTAGGGAAGACATCAAAGAACTCATTTACAACTGGAACCGACTCTATGAGAAGGACTTTAGACACCACATCCCCAACCATCATAAGATGGTAAAGACACCCCTTAGAGATCAACTTACAGGCTTTAATGCAAGAGATGAACCTTCCCTTGACCACTATATCTTGACTTTCCCACTAAAGGACAGGCTTATTTGGAAATTGGAATTTGACCCTACGGGTTCTATAATCAATAGAAGCATAGTAGGCATGCAACCAATCCATCCAAAGAATGACAACAAAATCTACCATGTCTAATTCAAAAAGAGCACAAGGCAACAATTTATGCAAAATACAAATAGAACAACATCTATAAGCATTCCTAGCAACAATGGAGGCACCAATAGGAGCAGACACTTCATATGACTCATGCAATAACTCAGGGTCAACATAGAACTTTTGAGCAAAAAAGGAGGTGACAAAAGAAAGAGTTACATCCGGATCGTTCAAAGCATATAGATCAAAGTCCAAGATTTTCAACATACCGGTAACAACATCGAGAACCCCACCCACCCTTTGTCTCTCATGTAGAGCATAAAACTAATTGTGCCTTGAGGTACTACCTTGAGAACTACCTATACCCAATGGAACCACATTTACACCCCAACTTTTGCCACAGTTTCTTGGACAATCCATCTTCTTGTGACCAAGTTCCCCATATTCAAAGCATGCATTAGAACCTTTCAAACATAGGCCTCCATGGTTCCTTCCACATTTATGGAATACATCAATAAGAACCACACTACCAATACCTTATGGCCTAGGGAAATCATTATCAAAACCTCTATTAGTAGCACGAGAAGACCCTTGTCCTTGACGAAATCTAGCACCCTTTTGGAATTTACCCTCAAATGGGCCCTCTTGGCCTCATTCCCCCTTCTCTTTATCAATTTCTCCTCCTCCATTTTCTCGGCATAGGTCATTAATCGAGACAAGTTTATGTCACTAATTAGCACGGCAGATCGATATTCTGCACTCACTAAGTCAGAGACCCCCATCACGAACTTATTCATCCTAGATTTAGGATCTACCACCAAATGAGGAGCAAACTTTGAAGGTTGGTTGAATTTGAGGGCGTACTCCCTCAAACTCATGGGATCTTGTTTCAAGTTCATAAACTCCACCAATTTAGCCTCCCTAAGCCCAAGAGGAAAGAACCGATTAAGCAAAGCCAATTTGAACTCCTCCCAAAGCACCACATTTTCATTTCCCTTCTCCCCCTTCCATTAGTCATACGATATTTGGGCTACCCGTTTGAGTTGGTATACCACCAACTCTGCCTTTTCATTCATCTCAACACCTATGGTATTCAAGATCATATAGACCTCGTCAATAAACTCTTGTAGATCTTCATCCACCTTTGACCCATACAACACCATAGGATTCATCCTCCTGAAGTCTCTTACCCTAGCTCCCGGGGTAGTAGCATGAGTGGATTGGGCCCCTTGGTTTATTTGGTTGGCCATAACTTGGGCAATCATAGTGAGAGCATCCCAGATCTTACCATTGGTAGGTTGCTCCTCGAGAGTTTGGCTCTTCTTCCTCGAGTGTTAGCTATGATCTAGCATAACAAAGAACAATCATTAAGGGGGGAAACCTTAGCACAACTCTATAGCATGACTTGGAACATGAAAAGGGGAAACTTTTCCTAAAACGTCTCATAGCCTCCTATCCATATTCATGGCGTGCTTCACAACTATGAATAGGACTTTAATCGACGTGGTGTATTTGACTTCGAGGATCTATCAACCTAGTGCTCTGATACTAAGTTTGTCATGACCCAAGCCTACGGCCTAGACGTGACATGGGCGAATGGGGAACCCGAAGGAACTCCAAAGAAGCTTTTAACTTATCATTACACATCATTGGTTGCGAAAACATATAAAAAGGCATAAAGAGTATGAATAGGGACAAAGGGGCTAAGGGGAAAGATTACATAACATCATAGGTACATAGCATGTCCAGCAAACACCGCTAATACTTAGATAAGAGCGGGGGCCAAGACAAAGCAACCTGCCTCACCCTCATAGTCAAAATAGAAAATAAAGAAGAGTGTCTCAATACATAATAAGAGAAACATAGACTAAAGTCCCCGAAGAGGAGGACTCATCAACTAGCTTGAGTATTACCAAAGTAGCCATGTGGAGGAAGAGGATGATCAACTTGGACACCGGTTCCTATATAGTGATATCATGTAGGCAAGAGTATGCGTTAGTAAATTTGAATGTACTAAGTATGTAGGATGCAATGCACCAAGAGATAGGCATTTTAATCAGAATGCTTAATAATAGGAAATAGGCATAATATAACAACATGGAATATATGATCAATGCATAGTAAAACATGCTCAAGTATTTCAAGCTCATATAGGATATCATATGTGTAAAAGAGACCAAGCCAGATTTCCAAAGTACAAACCTCTTGGTTGGATGATGATGGTCTCACCCCATCACCCTGATGGTGTGGTACAAACCCCTCACATGGTTGATGATAATTTCACCTTATCACCCTGGTGGCGAAGTACATACCCCTCACATGGTTGATGAGTACAAACCCCCACCTCGGTTATCAAGGTACAAACCCCCCGACAAGGTTATCTTGGCTCTTAGTTCCCTTGGATCGGGTAAGGTCTAATGCAACACTTTATATAGATTATATCATATACATAAGCTCCCTTCATCATCATAACATCAATCATATCATATCTCATGCATTGGACCTTCAATTCCTCAAAAAACTGTAACTAGATATTTTATCAAACACTTGGCGGGTGTGTAATGCCAGTATAAAACCATGAAGCATAGGGATGAAATCATGCAAGAAAATCCATTATAATACCATCAATCAATATCTTGCAATACCCTTAAGCAATATACATCAAAATCTCTCATCAAATCTCACAATTGATCTAAGATATATAGCTCAAAACATAGTAAAACAGTCACCACTTACATAGCTTTAACATAGCTCATAAACATGTTCATACTAGTAAATCCAAATGTAAAATCAACTTTAAATCATCCAAATAGAGCATAAAGGAGATTAGGGCACTATGGGTGGAAGGACCCAATGGCTAAAACCTACATACCTTAGCTTTGGGGAAGCTCTTGATGAAGATTGAATATGGAGCCTTAAAGCTTGAAGGAAATCCTTAGTTCCGGGTGAGGGTTTTGAGGCTTGAATTTAGGAGTGAAGGATATGGCTATGTTTTATCGAGGATACTGGGGAATGTTTAGGATGATATGAGGGTGAAAATGGCTAAGTATAAGTAAAAATGCATTTGGGAACATTTAGGCCAAAGACTTAAAAGTCTTTGACTGAACTAAGAAAAATAATCATAAAATAAGGCAGTGGCGTGTCACGGAGGGGTGCGCTTTGCTTTCTGGAATTTGCATTTTGGGAACTTTGAATTTTGATATAGTTGCTTTAAAATTGGGGTTAGACCCCTCTCCCCCTATTTTTGTCCCCCTGAATAAAAATATGAAGTCATATTTTCAGTATCCTGTATGAATTTTGAGATATATGAAATTTAATATTTTGGACATTCCGAGGCACATTTTCGAGCACCTTTTTTGGGTTGTTTCATGATTATTGGGTGGATCACATGCATGAAAACATTAAATGATGAAACTCAAGAGGACCATGCATCATTGTTATGAAACTTATCAATTTAAATCATTCTTAGATAATCCACCACAATCATACACATCATCTCTCATAATTGGACATAAAATCATAAAATTCATCTCATAAATCATCAATTTGATCGTAATTTATGATAAAACAACTTTAATAACTTCATAATCATAAAATATGTTATAACTGAAAACTTTTATAATCAATTCATGCAATATGATGAAATTAGATGAAGAATCTAACATGATTCGTGCTTAATAGTGTAATTAGGAAGAGCACATAAGAAATCACCATTAAAACTTGAAGGAATTTGTAAAAGAAGTTTTGGGACTCCGTGAGTCTAAAAACTCATAAATAATGAAACCCACACTCCTTTCTGACCATGAAACTTGAAGAAGATGGACTAAAAACTTTGAGAATAATTTTTATAAGCTTTTTTTTTTGATAGAGGAAGCTTGATCTCCAACGAATTTGAGAGATTTAATGGAGAATTTTTAGAGAGAAGTTTTCAGAGGATTTAGCGGTGTTTAAAGAGAGGGTTAGGTCTAAAAATAGGAGAGATATAATGCATTTAT